>JAYJMH010029500.1:0-17354 GCA_036873815.1 Phacellophora camtschatica
CCAATGAAATATTGTTCTTTGGCTCGTCTAACACTCTCCCTTTTATTGTGTATCTGTAAAATGGGTAGAATTTGTAAATCTTGTACTGTGTGTCCGGGTTTACCAGAAGTGCTTTGCAACCCCGGATTTGTCATGTTTTTTGTTGATTCGTTGAGTCTGTCTCTCAAACGTCTTCCTGTTTGTCTTCACTGTACTTCTTGTCTGTCTTCACCTTGGATAACACCTGATGCCTCAGCTACAGGAACATCAAAAAAGCTTTTAATTGATTGTGATATACTCTCTTTGCGTCTCAGTTGTGGGCTTGTTTGCAGGCTTTAAAGATCTTTTAAAATGGCTCTTTTTTTTCTTATGTACATTAAGTTGATATCTGGTTTCAAACAGTTGATATCTGCATCCTCCCACGTCAAACTGCATGTGTTTTTGCAGGAAATACTTCTGTCATCTTCAGAAGAAAAACCACTGGCTAGATTTTTCTGTTGATGGTATATTCTCCGTCGCAGGCATTTTAGAAGCGACTTATCTCCCACCTCTTTCTTTAAATCAACGATTGATCTCACACAATCCAGAATAGCATGATATTTCGCAGCTGCATTTTTAGCAAGCACATAAACTCCAATTGAAGAGTTCAAATTATTGGCAGCGACTGACTTTAACATTTTAGCAAAATCATTTTCAATTTAAGATATTTTTTGTAATTTTGATGACAAAATAGACAATCTCTTATACTGCATTTGGCTTCCATATGCAACCCGAAGACCATTAAAAACGTTCCACAGTCTCACCAGGGAAAAAAACGTTGACTGAAAAATCTTCTCTGCTCGTCGATTTTCATCTTGAGAAGACAATTTCGTTGCCTCTTTTTCTTAAACAAAAAACATAGGATAGCTCATCTTTGGATGTTGCTGAATTAGGATCTTCTGACTGTTGATTTGTTGGTGGTTTCGTCGAGGCTTTGGAACTGCTCTTGGGGCCAGAAAAGATGTCCTCAAGTTTGCATTGCTTCAGTTTTGGACATGTATTTGTTGCACCTTGGAGTGTTGGAGGGGCAGATGAAATATATTCTTGAATTTTTTTTGTATTTTCTTAATCTGCTTCCACAACACATTTGCATCGTTGATAATCTCTCTGTTTACCTTACGTTTGCCATTTTTTCTATTTGTCAGCATTAATAAATTCTTGATACGGGCCCTCTGGATTTTTATATATGTGACAATTCATGATTTAGGCTGAAGGGAGTGAACTTATCAATAACTCCTAAATTTATGCTTTTTTCCGCAAATGAATTTGTTTTCAACAAAGTTAAATGTTTGTGATTTCTTCATATGAAAAGCTTCCAGAATCGCACACCTTTTGATTCAATTATAACTACGTACGTTGAGTCCAAATAACTAGTTAGTGAATGCAAATTAAATCCTTTCTTTCAACTCGGCCTTTGACCAACTCAAACCTAGTCTTTTTGCAAGCAAACTCGGACCTATTGAACCAAAATTCTTAGTCCGACACGAGCTGGTTAACTGCGATGGTCAGCTCAGACCTTCAAATATTAATGTAGGAAAATGCAATACTGTAATACATAAGAAATATGGTATATCATAGTATTTCAGAAGAAATTTATTTGGAACTAGGATCGTTAGGACTAGGATCAGATTTCACTAAAGTAAGTGCTATTGCCATTTCTTCAATTGGGGATGGGCCTTGCACGGGAAGAGGTTTCGTTTCCACTTCATTGGCTGATGATAGAACTCATATTGGTAACAATCCTCCATTAACTGATGATTGGCCTTGCAGTTGAATAGCTTCCTCTGGTTTTTTAAAGCATAATGTGGATCTCTCTGATGTACCTGTTTAAAAAAAATGACGTGTCTTGTGAATATCATCATCAACCATTCTTCATAGCTTTCCTGGGGGTTCAAAATATTCTTCTATGTCGTCCAATGCAGCAGCCCCACTTTCCAACAGAAGATGATCTTTGATGGTACATTAAAACAAAAAAGTTTCTTTCAAGGAAGTTGCCAGTTTCTTTCCTGTACTCCTGTAGATCAAAAAAATGTCCCAGGCCGGAACTGTGCTGACTTTTCCGTCACTGTAAGACAGGACATACTCTTCATCTTCTTTTTATTTGTCGGAATAGTAGCTTTTCCATTTTGTTTTTGCCTTCCCCAAAATGATCATGCATGGGTCTTTGACATTTACACGCAACGCAAGACGTTGCCCATGTTTGGGTTTCATTTTTAAGCCTCCGCAAGACCACTGCATGAGGCCAATAGTGATTACTACATCCTCTGATTTATCTTTCTTTTCCCTCTTACTAACATGTGATTTCCATTGAAAACCCTTGCTTTTTCGATAGTCTTTGAATGACTGTAATGTTGCTGCCTTTGGTTTTCTGAGTTATTGAGGGCTGAGAGATTCATTTTCTGAGTTATTGAGGGCCGAATCTGCTGACGATAGTGACACGTCTGCAACACCCAAAAATGTAGAAGCAAAAGGCAAACAGCAAAACGCAAAAGTGTAGGGAAAAGCGGGAAGAAAAGCAAACTGGTCAAACGAAATCCCAAATGGCATTATTTGTAATAATGTGAATTATGCAAGAAGAAATTGATATTCACCTATGTTAAAACACCAAAAAATGGTGTTTATTATGAAAAGATTATTACAGAACTAAAAGGGAAGGTGTGCACAAAAAGGGGAATCCTTTACATATGATGTAAGCCAAACGAGAGAGAAATTTAAACGTCTAATTGGAGAATGCAAAAAGGCTGCCCTAACAATGAAGACTGCACATGGAATAAAAAGATTCCAGGATGAAAAGGGGTATGGGGCATGGTTTAACTGCTTGCTTCCCCTTGTGCAAACGCGTGAACCAATTTTTAAACTACAGAAAAAAGCTATTAGAGCTATATCGCATCAAGACTTTTTTGTCATTCACTTCCAATTTTTAAAAACCTTAGGCTCTTGAGACTTCAAGACATTTTTCAATTGAAACTACTCACTTTTGTTTATGAATCCATCAAAAATATAAATCCTTCTTGCTTTCGTGATTTCTTTTCTTTAAATGAAAATATCCATCCTTACTTAACTAGGCAGTCTACTCGTGGAAATTTATTTATGACTCATCAAAACAGTCTTCAATATGGTTTAAAGTCCATCCGATACATGGGAGCAAAAATGGGGAATGATCTACCCAATGAAATTCTCCATCAAAATATTCTTTTAAAAAGAAACTTAAACATTTCATACTAAATTCCTTGTAATACTTACTAACTAAAAAAAAATCAATTATTCATAATCAATTTATGATTACTGATAATAAGTTTGAAATATCATGAATGACATACAAATGTTCCTAGATGAGGGAGTGCTCTCCTCTCGTTAGTTTAACAACTACTTTGAGAGTTCCTCCTTTAAGAAATTCCGCTGTATGCAAATCAGTTTGTCAACAATTACTACCAAATTTATTTGTATTACTTGTAATGTTAATGGTATCTACTATCTGTATCTACTTGTAAGGTTAATATTACTTGTATGTTATTTAAGTATGTATTTGTATGTAGCTGGAATTTAAAAAAAATAAACTGAAACTGAAACCAAAACGAAAAAGCAGTATTAGTTTTTTTAAACCATTATTCAGAAGTGTTTTCAAAACAAAGTACGTTGTCTGGAACACCACCGTGATTCTGAACTGTGAATTTTATCATCATAAATTTCACTTAATTCTCAAACGACCAATATCAACAAAGCCAAATTTTTATTTTTAACTTAACATAGAGGATTATTTAAAAAATAAATTTTGTTTTTCGATATTCTCAGCACTAGCCTTGATCAAATCCGTTACCATTCTTTTGGGATACCTGGTGGCAGAATCCAGAAAATATCACGGTTCCACGGCTATGAGCCGGAAGAAGGTTATGATAGTTGAGGTTATATTTGAGGAAGGATAATATTTTCTACTTGAAAATCTACTGGGAAACTTAAAAAAATAATTTGCAATCCTTTTTAGAACAGAACCTTCAATCAGATATAGATCTTTGTAGGCAAGCTTGATTGTGTACATATTTAATAAGTATTGCAATAGGAAAGTTAAACAAATTGGAAAAGTTGAATCGTTTATGACTATATCAATTGAGGAAGGTTTAAGACATAAAACTTCGAACCAGAAGAAGGTTGATCTTTTTTCTGGACTTTGCCTGGTGGTATTGTTCAGGAATTACTAGGTAGATTTTGGCAAACAAAGTAACAAACCATATATTCAAATATTTAGCATCAAAATCAAACAAATAATAATTATCCAAACTAAAGCTGCTCCATGACAGTCTTTCAAACTTAGGACAATTATTTTGTGGTCACTCTTTGGCTTTTTAAAGCTTTGCTTCTTAGAAAACAAGAGTGTAATGATATGATTATTTATAAAATTCATAAAAATCTTACCTGGTAGATACCTTAATTTTTATTTATTTATCTTTACTCATCCGAACTATTTTCCAAGCAATGATTTTAATTTGTCTTTTTTTAAGAAGTTGATCAAAACTTAGTAAATTGATTACATTTCCAAAGTTTAAGGAATTATAGGCGTATCTTGGTTGGGTGTAGCTAATAAAATAATATCTCGTTCTTGATGTGGACCTGCCTCCGGTCATTAGACTTGCCCCAAGTCTATTTCGTGCCAACTCACAAATTTTTATTTCGTACTCGATGTGTCGAGGGAATGCCATATCGAGGGAATGCTATGCAAGTACTCAGCGAATCCCTCGATACATTGAGTACGAAATAAAAATTTGTGAGTTGGCAAGAAACAGACTTGGGACAACGACGGGGTGACCGTAATTTTTCTTGACTACGTCATCTAAAAACTGCAGGTACAACGAAAATATTAAGAAATTATCGTTGTCGTGATTATGACAAAACAAATGGTTATCTAAAAACTGCGGGTACAACGAAAGCATTTTAAATTTATCGTTATCATGATGATGATAAGGTTGCAAAACCAAAACAAGTGGTTTTAAAACAGAACAATTTGTTTACTGGTGAATTTGACAGACAGCTAATTTTATCCTGTGCATAGAAAGAACGTAGAAACAAGCAGCAGCATGATAATAATAGAAAATGTTTAATTATTTGCAGGTGCTGTGATTCTGTTTAACTGTGCTTCAAAATGCCATGTTTAATGCGGGTTTTAAACAGCACATTTAGTCGTTTTTTAATTTGTTATTTTTAAATAGAATTGTAATTGAATCAATGTAATTATGTCAATAATACTGAAAATGTAATTGCATTTCTGAAAGTTTACATAATAGTGTAATTGCATTTCTGAAAGCTACATAATAATAATAATAATAATAATAATAATAAATAATTTATTTAGAGTTGGCGTACAACTCTAATAGCCATGTAGAAAGCTAATTAATGCCAACTATCTATCAGAAATATACCTGTTACAATGTGTACACCGAAAAGATGTAAATAAGCTAAATAAAACCTACGCCATGTTTTACACAATCTACAGTCACATTCAATTGTGTGTGTTCTCAATTCTTTTTTGAAAGCTGTCAGTGATTAGGACTCTCTAATACTGTGAGGTAATGTTTGCCACAGCTTTTGACCCAAATATCTCACAGTTTCTATGCCATAAGAAGTTGTCCTGGCATTTGGAATGCCAAGAGTATTCTTATTTCGCAGGTCACATTGTACATCTCTTGCCTCAGAGATCTCACTTCTGAAACTAGGATTTAGGTTTTTTTTGGTTTTGTATATTTCTATCATCAAACACTGCAGATTGCGTTGGTGAATGGATACTGCACTATCTAATTTCAGCAAAGTTTCATAATCAGTATGATCGTTTTTATACACAATTATGAGCAGATGGCGTTGCGTAGGAAAGACTGTGAAGGAACAACATCCATTCGCTGTTCCGAAGCACTGACAAAAACCGTATCGAATGCACCCGGTTCCGTTGTTGCTAAGCAGGAACGTCATGGGACCATTTGGATAGCAGGTAGAAATTTTTGACTGACTGTTTTTCACGCTAAAAATCATTGTTTTACGATAAAAATTTCCCCACAAATACCGAATTTTTCCAATTCTCCGACGAGTTTTAAATATTAGGGGGGCAAGGCCGCCAATGACCTTCCCCCGGCCACGACGCTCCCATTGCTAAGGTGTGTAAAACGTCTAATGGGCATTCATACCAGTTACAGCGGCGATGATGCTGAGCATTCTGATATGTTGATGCAGGAATAAACGGATGTGAGAAAAGTCGATGTTGCGCAGGTGATACGTCATTTTCTTTCGTTTAAATTTCACAGAGGTGAAATCTAATCTTAGGCACGATTTTTATCCAGACGCAGCCTGGTAGCCAGGACGATTTGATTCAGAATAAATACCCACGGTACCTGCAAATTCTGCGTAAATTTATGTGAGCTCGTAAACTTATGCCAAATCAAGAGGAATTCATTTTGCGAATTCTACTTTTACATATTAGAATTTTTTAATCTCTCGAGATTCAGTCGATTTCCGATGCTTATTGTTTCTCATAAGCCAATAAAATCGCAAAGCAGCCAGGTAGGTAAAAGGGGTTACCACGGATATGGGTATTGTATGAAATAGCTTTGGGTATGAGGTTGGTCCAGACTCTCATTATTTCGATAGTTTCATGGAGCCCAGATCCCCATTCGAAATTACGTCAGGGTACCAGACTGAAAAGTCTTTTCGAACCTCTGTGAAGGATATTGAATTTTCGATATTGCCATTTCAAAGATTGCCAGTGCAAAGATTGTCATATTTTGTCGATTTTTTTAATTATATTAAAATCATGGTTAAATAATCAAACAATTGCTTGAGCAACCCCGGCTAAACAAATAAAAACATACATTACATAAATTACATAAATTACATAAATTATGTTTACATAACTAATGCAGCATATCTAGTTTTTATATTCACACTACTTACAATTTTTTAGACCTATAATACATTTAAACCTATATTTTATTGGTATGGATCGCAAGATCAGTTCATTTACTTCGATTTTGTGGAAGCTAATTTTTTCTACAATAAAAAATTAATTGATTAAGGTGGAGACGTTTTCCACAAAATTTATAAAGAATAACACGTGGTTTACGAATCGTGGTGTGTGTGTCCTGCCACCCACTAAAAATTAATGGGTGACGAAAAGCCAAAAATAAGAATGCACATGGGTGGTAGGACACAATGAAAATGCATGGATGACGGGAAACCAAAAACCAAATTATATAAAACATACACCACTACTCCTAAAGCCTTTCGGAATAACAAAAAAGTAATTGTATTCATGATTGGTTTGCTGCAGCTACGCTAGAGCATTATTTTCCAGCATGAATTTTAAATCGTCACATTTGACAGTTTATGCTTAACCTTGACTGGAGCGGGGGTCACCCTAATGTATTTAGAAAAAGGTGTGTGTAAAGGGTAAGGGTAAATGGATTTTGGGTCAAAATGCCTCTGCATAAGGGTTAGAATTTAGACAAATTTTCTTAAAAGTTGGTAATATTTTGTCTAATCACATCACGTACGAACAGCATTAAATAGAAAATTTCGTGGTTTTTCTTTTGTTATGACGTTTGGTCTAAACTCGTAATATTTACATTAAAGAAGGATATGTTTTCACCATTTTACGGTACATCCCTGTTAATTTGAGGGGAATTTGAGGTTATGTAGTCCTTCCTCCCTTATGGACGATTGATTAGAATGAATGCTGAGTTGACAAGAGAAGCTTTCTTCACAGTCATTCACGTGATTATGTCGACATTATACAGTGTACAGGGTGGCCCAAAAAATTCCCCCACCTTTGGAAAGCTGCTGTGGAGGAGCTATAGTTTTGACAATTTTTTTTTACACAAACGTGATGTAATAATGAAGCTTCAATTTATAGTTTGATGCAGTAATGTAGTGCAACTAAAATAACAAGGGGGCTCCAATATAAAAATAACCCAAAACAATACCATAAAGTAAAATTCAGTCGTTTTGAGGCATTAATAAGGGAGGTTGAACCCCTCTTAGCCCCCCTAGCTCTACAGCACTGGTTTTGATGCCTCGTTTTCCAAAATCGATCCAATAATCACTGAATTATACTCAGTCAATCCAAAATAGAGGATATATGTTGCTGCATTCTGCTGAAACTGTATTATGACTTTGATAAAGCCATTAACGTTTAACTTTCCTTTAGTATAAATCAGGCATTACGGATAAAACTTTTGTAAACAAGGATATCAAAGTTTAAATTGAAGCCTGTCACATCAACGCCGGGCGAGAACAAAATTTTCATATCAGCTTTGCAAACATGGGGAAACTTTATGAACCACCCGGTATTCAGGGGCGGATCCAGCAGAATATGACGACCGGTTTTATATTGAAAAGTAGGGCGTCCGGAAAATTTTTTAGCGACCACGCCCTATATACTGGTTTTTCGGACCGGTTTTTTGGACCGCTGAAACCGGTCTGGATCCGCCCCTGGTATTCCCATAGATACGATTGCCTGAGCCACGCAGTTGTGTTTACTATTTTTGAAAATCTATCCTGAATATGGCTTAGTTTCTATCGTTAAAAATACAGCAAAATAAATCGCATTAAATGTGAAAAACAATAGTGGAAACAAAACCCTGCAAAGTCTGTCAATCAGATGAATGTCATAGCCTTTACGGTGTTTTTTGGCAAGTGACATTGCAAATTGTTTTGCTCTAACCAAAGCTTGGAATTTTATTGGAGGTTCAGGATTCGAATTTGGCTCCGGGATGATGCCACTTTCCAGACTGCATTCTGTTTCACGATCTGTGCTCATAGGCCTACTGCTAACGCCATTTTGCTTTCTGAAAGAACCTTCTCTCGAGCGAACTGTAGTGACATCATCGTTTTCGTGTTGAAATGCTTCATTATCTAGCTGCCCATTATTTCCCCTTCCGATGGAATGACTTGACGGATATCTTACTGTTTTAAGTTTTACTGTTTCTATTGTTGGACCGCCATCATCTATTCCTGATTCGTTTCCATTTCTGCCAATGTACTAAAAAAGAAAAAGCAAAATTTATTTTACTTTTCAGTGTCAGTTGAAGTAAGGTAGTTAAAATTGAAGAAGCAGGTGCTCTTTAGTTTATTCTTCATTCCGAATGTTTAAATTTAAGAAAGGCTCATCTTCAACTGAACCCAATACTAACTAACCAACATTCGTCATTGTTAATTCTTTATTTCTCGTTGGTTACACATAGCTTTTACGCTAATTTATACCAACAGAGAAAAGGTTGAAGCATTCTTATATCTTGGTTAACGAAGAAATAAGCAACCAAAAAATTGTTGTCTTGTTTTTAAAACAAGAATTTAATATTAGAAGAGATGACTCGAATGCTTGAATGAATGAAGAGATGACTTACTATGGTCATAGAAAGGCGTAGTAAACTTTACGTTGGATTTAATTAGCTAGATAAAGCTAGATTTGTAAACTAACTACAAATAAAGAAATTAGAAAACATAGTCAGTTTTTTGGGTTTATTTCATTGTTCTTTCATTTTTTCCTCTTTGGTAGTGTTGTTACATTATATTATGTACTGTGTGACAATGGGTTTTAAAACACGATTGATGTTTCTCGAAAAACGTACTGATTGAATTGTAGTGACTGTGTTTCTTTACTGTGTCTTTTCTGTTGCGCCTTCGTTGCGATGCTTTTCGGTCTTTCTGACATCTTGTTTCATCTGAACAACTCTTCTCGAATTGTTTCAAAAAATATAGGATCCCCGATCCAAATAGGGTTAATTTTTCCCTTTGAACGTCGTTTTGAGAACAATCAAAATGTATTTCGGATTTCGAGTTACAGCCTGGCAAACAGAGATGTTTTTTTGTGTCTTGTAGCTATGTTTTCTTGTTGTAAAATCAAGCTATACTTTACTTATAATCAGTGTCATTTGTTGATGCCATACATATATAATAAAAAAGTTACCTTGACTTCATCCTCAGAATTTTCTTCTTTCGCTTGTTTTCCTCTTTTTTTACGTTTCCTTTTCTCTCGTTTTTGCTCTGCTTTCGTTGCTTTTCTCCACTTTATGTCAGTGATGCCAACAACTGCAAATTCAACAAGAGCAGCAAAAACGAACAGGAAGCAAGCTAGCAAGTAGTAATCAATTGATTTTGAATAGCTGACTGGTGGCAACGTCCCTCTTATACTGTTTGCTAACGTGGTTATGGTCAAAACAGTTGTGATTCCCAATGCCACTCTTGCAGGAGTTGAGCGATAGTCGATCCAGAAACCAACCCAACTCAAAACAACAATCAAAGCGGTTGGAAAATAATTTTGCAATATGTAGTAGTTGATGTTTCGACGAAGGTGAAACTCCACTATCAGGCGGTCATACATTCCTGAAGGATAAAGATATATTTAGGACTAGGCTATCGGGCATTCATGCCCAATGAGTTTTGGGCATCAAGACACTTCATTTTTCATTAACATTCTATTTACGTTATGCTTGTAACGTGCTTGAAATGAAGCAAATATTCCTTGTAAAAAATTTATTATTTATGATGACGTTATTGCTTTGCTCTGACTTGGCCTCGTTCTCGAGAAAAACTAAACTAATATTGAGCTATGAGTCCAATTTCCTCTGAATGAAACATTTCTTACAAAAAGAAATTTTAATTGGAAACGTTTCAACCTTTTAGGTGTTTGTTCTTCTCGTTGGTGGACCAGTTTTTAGCTTTTAGAGCCGTTATATATCATAAATTTGATAGAGAGGATCAAAGATTAATTCTAAAGCTGCGAAATTAATCATTGATAAAAATTCGAAAATCAGATGATAATCTTTATAAGAATTCCATAAAAGAATTCCATAAATTAAAATTAAAATTACCAAAAATTCCATAATCCGAAGTGTCATTATTATATTTGATGTCATGCAATGTGAATTCAAACATCATCAAATCATCTGGCTTGAAAATAGGGCCCCCACCATCTAAACTCCATTCAAGTTTGCACTGTTTGTTGTTGTATGAATCTGAAAATATATAGTTAAAGTTATATCTAGTTGAAGATTCCGATGTAGCTGGATATTTTTCAATTGATATTTTGTTTCGTTGCAATGTTGCTTCGGTCATATCATAAATCATAGTCAGCTTTGGCAATTATAATAACACTAATAAGAAGCAATATTCAAATAATCAACGCTGTTTCATCGAATGCGTCACATATTTCTACTCATGATGCAACTTAAATTCGTAACATCACACCCTATTACCTCGCTTAAAGGCGCATGTGCTTTATAAGTGGAAATTCACAATTTTTTGGTTTTTTAAAGTCATAAGAAAGGCTGTTCAGAAATAGGCGCATGCGCCTATACTTTTTTTGATTACTGTTTTCACATTATGCTGCATGAATATTGGCTCAAAGACAACATATATAAACAACTATCAAGCTAACTGAAATCAAATATAAAAATGGCTTGGAAGTACCAAGTCAGTTTAAACTTAAAAGGCAATTCACAGAAATTAGCAATGCAAAACAATTTATTGAGGAAGCATGTCAACAATTGTCCAAGAATGGATAGCCGCTATATTTTGATTGATGTTTAGTTTCTTATTTCTTCCTTCCAAGAGCTGTATTTAATGGAAAACGGTTCACTTATAGGCGAATTGCACTTGCATCTATATTCTGATATAAGCACACGCGCCTTTAAATGGGGGTGCGCCTTTAAGCAGGGGGGTAATAGGGTACTAATATTGTCGGCCCTATAGTAATTAACGGGGCTGCACAAAGATTTTGGGGCCACTGAGCCTCAATTTTTATGGGCCTCCGTATGTATCACAAGCCCCATTTGTCCGTGTATCCGAATTTTATGGCAAAGATGAAAGGTAAATCAAGAACAAGATATATTTTTTATGGCTAACAGTTTTGTACTGCTTGCATGCTAAAAAATTATGAAATCATACATTTTTTGGATCCTCTAAGCCTGAGGGCCCCGAGCTTCGGAATGGTGGGCCCTGTGATTAGTGCGGCCCTGAATTTTAGTATCGATACTTACAAGGTTCTAGTACAAATGTGCATAACTGATTGTCGAATGGAAAGTTTTCCAAATTCATTGGACAAAAACTTGTCACTGACACTCTGTTGAGAAAGAGATTGACTAATTTTAATATTTTTTCACAGGTACAAAGTCATAAATTGCATTCTAAAATGTCATTACTCATAAAAGTTATAAAATTTGTTTTCATCCCCAAATGGTTATCAACGATAAACATAACATAGAGTTTGATACCCAGCGCTGTACAACGGAGAAAATCATTGAAAAAGATTTTGAAACGTTGTTCGTTGTTCTGTGAAATGTTCTATTCGTTTAAAAGAACCTTCAGAATGTAAATACATATGCAATTATTTATAATTTCAATTTTTCTGGAATGACTATATTTCGTAAATAGTGTTTGTTTATTTGTTTGACCCCTTGCAAAATGCCAAGCTAAGATATAAGTTTTGCATGGGCTTCAAGACACTTGAGTTGTTGTTTCCCATTACATTGTATCCTTGTGCCTTGAAATCACTTTTATCCCTGTGTCGATCAGAAAAAATCTGCAATTTAAGATTTAAGAGATTAATTGTTGATAATTTAGTATATTCACCAAGACTGGTGGGACTGGTGATATTACAGCCCAAATTCTTTACTTGAAATCCCCACCTTTTTGGGGATTAGTGAAATGAGACTTTAAGAGTTCTTTTGGTGAAGTTGGAATTGGAATTTGCTGTTGTTGGAAGTTCGAATTATGAATACAAGGTGGTCAAGGCGGAAAATTCAAGTCCAGAAATCTTGCTGTATTTTTATTGCGTAACTACGACGATTGTAATAAGCCTATTGTTTACCTTTGGCTGGAACGAATTTCCCCGTTTGGAAATATCCTAATCAAACCGTTTGGTCTCGTAATATCATGCAGCTTTCCTTTTTTTCCAGAAGGAAAATAAATGTCAGGCGTCCAAATAAAATCCATGAATTGTCCGTTTAAAGGAAATTGTTCAGTTTCATTCAAAGGCAGCTGTAAGCGAAAGTCGTACCAGAACTCTCTTAAGTACAAATCCATAGAATAGTGCTGTAAAAGAAAATATATAGAATCATCTGAGAAATATACTTGCACGTTTCTGACCTATACGCCAAGAATATATAAGAGTCATCCCCTTGAGGTCTCCATGTCAGCTGGTTTTACTTAAGAATCCACCTTTTTTAACAAAGTCTGCCATTAAAATCTATCACAATTTTGAGATATTGCATTTTTGAATTTTAATCATATTCTGCATACAATATTTAGTCTGAGAAACAATTTTTGGATTTCTATATGCCTTTTGTCAAAGTTACAGCAATATAAAGATTTGACATTTGTAAGAGCTTTGACCGTGAAAAGTAAAAAATTCAATATCTCAAAATTTCGATAAATTTCCATAATGGCAGCCCTTATTAGAAAAGGTGGATTAAATCTTATTTTTTACATTACATCAATTGCAAAACAAATTTATCGTTAGTTTAGCATTACCTACAAACTACGCAGTTTTTTATAAGAAACGTTTTATAAGAAACACGCAAGTGAAACCCAGAAATATTTAAGAAACATTTAGTAGTGAATGAAAAATTGCTAAGAAACGTTTTATTTTTTTAGTGACGATTACATAATGCTTAATGATTTTAATGGAGTGGACATGATGTTGGATGATTAATTAAGTGAAGACTTTTATCCTGTACAATATATACCCAGTTTTTGTGATGTTTTTGTTAAAAAAAGAATGCATAGTAAAAAAATGGAAGTTTTATATAAAATTAAGAAACTTTTAAGAAATATTTACTAGTGAAAGAGAAATATAAAATATATTTAATGTAAGCGAAAATAGATTATTATTAGAGACAATATTCTGTAGCGGATGGCTCAAAAAACTTTACCCTTTTAAAGTTTTAAAAATTGTCGTGGAAGAGCATTAGTTTTGATAATTCTGTTTTTGCTTGAATTCGATTATTTGATGCTTTAGTTTATAGTTTGACACCTTGTTTGTCACAATCTACCCAATATTCACAGGGTTAAACCAAATTAAACCAAAAAGGCTTTCTGCTTCTTAAATATACTGAAAATATTATATAATGGCTTTGATAAAGCCATTGTCGTTGATTTTCCTCTAGCTTAGGGATTAGGTAGTAGATTTTATGAATAGCTTAAACTCACCATATGAATAGCTTCAACAGGTACCATGTCTCCAATATACATCTGCAGCTTCACAACTGCTGGTTTCCCTAATGGGATGCAACAATGATTACAACTTTTTATATACTATCAATACTTGGGTGCATTTGCCAAAATCTGCATAGGCAAACGGATGTTACAAACGAACGATGCCACAGGAAGCCCGCAAATACATAGCAAACCTGTGGTCATTATGTTCCTGGGTCCGGACCCTTGCCTTTTTTCCAAAAATCAAGGCTTTCCCCCCAATTTTGGAAGCATTTTGGTTTTGATTTTGGAGATTATGCAAAATGTAACTGAAAAGTATGCATCTTAACCAACTGCACAGACAGAGAGGGGGTTTTTGGAAACTACATTGATTCATGATTTTTAAGGTAAAGGTTATTCGAATTGAATACGCCATAACCAACGCACCGACATCTTCAGAAGGCCCTCGAGGATTCTTGAGGTGATCAATGGATCTCATGACCGTCATTCTATGCGTCAAAGCAATGCTCTCCTCCTTTAGCGTCATCACCCGTCATCACTTATTTCTCTTTTTTTTTGTAATAAATAAGGATTGCTGCAAAAACGTTTCCGCATTTGCTGCTGAAAGCCGTTACAAAATACCCACAAAATAACACACAAAAACACAAATTTGCAAATTGTAAATACATTCGACATGTTTGAAAAGAGCATGCTTCTTCAATGATTTAATTTTCAATACCAATAACGATGCTATTTTTGTTTGTGAATACTCTACTAAATTTTTGACAAAGATAACTTATGTGTGTTCAAAATATTTATTATGTAGCTACTTGCCATTGCAGCTAGTATTTCTCCCCAATAAATATTTTGAACCTACCAGCTAGCTTGATTGAAATTTTACCACAAGCAGTAGAAAGACTATAGCTGAATAAATCCCGACTGAAGTTTTTGCAAACAATGTGATTCAACAAAACGTCAAACGTTCACTTTCTTATTCTACTCCACAAATTTTTTGCGAGGCCTCCTTCCACAATCGTCTGGTCCAGCCCTGAGTATTTTAAAGATTGCAGTGCAGATTTTTCAGCTAAAGTCAACCACTTTGTGCATTTGTTATTAGCGATTTGATTCAAAACGTTGCTGAAACTTGTTTTCAAAACAGCAGAAAAACTCTATGGAAGGAAGGACCGTTCATATTTTATCTTTGGGGACATGAGTTTTTCCTGTATAATAATAACACGTGCGTTTATCGTTTTATCGTCTAGAAAATGATGAAAGTTTGACCAGCTTTGCTTTCGAAAGTTTCTTTTTTATTCCCCCAACAAAATCGTTTATAACTGCGAGATAACATAACGAATTTTGGCCAAACAAATTTTACAATGCAAATTAACCTGATGTCCACCCAAAATACTTTTAAATTTTGAACAAAAACATTTTCCAATGCAAATTAACATAGGTGTAACTTTTTTAGAATGTTTTTTTAGAACGCTTAGAATGTTTTTACTCGCCCAGTACGATACTGTAGGCTCAATTTATAGCATATTATACCACGGGCTTTAGGAAAAGTAAAACTTATATTTTATTCCAAGTTTAATTTTTTCATTCCACCGGTCCTACATATCCCATTGCAGAAAGTGGAAACAGATATCTAGAAGCATGGGGCGCGAGGGAACAAGGGGCACTCCCTGTAGCCCCCACAAGACTTTGTAGAAGCCCTTTCATGAGATGAAATGCCCTTTTTCGGTTGACATTTTAAGGCAAATGCTTCCTTTTTGCCTTTCTTTTAAATAGGCCATTATGTGCCCCTAAAAAACGAAAAGTGCTCTTTTTTCTTTGTGCTCCCTCCGAATTTTTGAAAACGTTCCTACGCCCCTGAAAATATTCCTCCCTGGGCCATGTAAGCTAACTCCGTGATCGTATCAACCACTGTGTACAAACGCAGAAAAAAGTCATTTCGGTAAAGCCAGTTAACTTGCCTCGCCGATATATCGGCTTTCCTGTTCCTCCTTATATCTTGGAAAAGAGGACCAGAGGTTCGCTCACAATTAACAAACATTTCCCTCACTTTGTTTTTTATTTGTGATTTTTGATTTGTAAACGAACCTCTGATCCAGGGTAAGGGCCATATTATCCATTATTAGGGACCTTAAGCAACACAAACGTAAATCCCCAAGGAGATCTTGAAGTTGTCTTTAAGAGTTCACATCGCCGCAACAAAATGTTTTCAGTTCAGTTTTTAACAGACAACAGAGCGTAATGGCCGTTCCCAGTAAAACTAGTTGACATTATGAAATGTGTTACCACTTTCAGAATTCTGAAATAGATTTACCCTGTTGATGTGGAAAAGGTAAGAAAAATAGCTATCCAATCAAATGGAGAATGGGGTTTATTTTGACGTTTCAGCTGATGTTGCCGTAAAACGTAAAATGTCATATTTTCAAAATGCAAATGCGGACCTACCATGGGTGCCAGAGTCTCGGTCAGCAGTCGCGGTCAAAGAAAAATAGGTCTATTTTTCTATTTTTACCGAGATTCTAGCATTCAGGGTAATGCGGAACAAACTTTATGTTAACTTAGATATTTTGATTAAGTTGGCTTGTATGTCTCATAAGTCCTGCAAAATGAAACTTAGATAGCTTGGCGTGCCAATTATGGGCGTGAAAACAAGTAATGTATCATTTGAGCATATTTTGAAAATTGCATGTGCCTTGGAGACGACAATAGTCCAGTCTGTTACATGAAATCCCATGTGAATTCGGTTGAACAGTGTTGTAAATCTCTCTTAATTTAAGACAACAAAGCAAACAAACTCTTTTAAGCAACATATCTCTTAATTTAAGTTAACAAAGCAAACAAACTCTTTTTAGCAACATATCTCTTAATTTAAGTTAACAAAGCAAACCAACTCTTTTAAGCAACATATCTCTTGCAATCAATTATAGTCCAAGATAGCGGGGTCGAGTCTCAGCCTTGTGATTGATACAACTCCAAACGAGGCAGCTTTTATCAAAATTACTGAAAAGAATCGGAAACCGCAATTGAACAGATCAATTTATAAGTGATCATTAACTCCTGACGGCATGAATAAACGCAGATCAAAACTATCAAAGAACTAACAAAGAATAACTCCGTAAGTGGCAGCAATTGGGGTCGTATATATATACAACAAA
>JAYJMH010029511.1:0-17354 GCA_036873815.1 Phacellophora camtschatica
AACAACATGGAATGCAGCCCGAGAATTTGCACAAACAATTCAAAATATTGCGCAAATGTCGAGGGAAAACAGATTGTTTAATCTACGAAATGTTGTTCATTAAATATTTGAAGCCAAAATTGAACAAGCAGTCAGATTCCATCGCCGCAAAATAGTTCACTTAGTCTTTTTGGCGCCAATCATCTGAACCGCCAAAATTCTCATCATGTGATACAAAATCTTTCTATCGTTTATTTTTCTATATATACAAACAACGTCTTTTATTTCATTAAGCTTGAAAATGATGTTAAAATGACATTGAAACGTCGCTCATTATTATCATTAATATTTATAATTAAATGTTACAAAAATAATATTCTTATTTGATCTAACTACCTTGGTTATTATCCGTTCATTGGAACATCTATCTGAGCGTAAATGTTTTATGAAAACTTACAATTACGCATGCCTCGAGACTTTATGAAGACTTTATGAAAACTTACAATTACGCATATATCATTAAAGTCGAAAATTTGGCTTAATTATGTCTGAATTATACGTTTTTCATAGAAGGAGCCTTGAAACTTTTAATGATAATATAAATTTCGCTAAATTCCAAATCAATTTTATTTTAATATTTAAAAAACAGTATATAATAATTATTATTTTTGGGACAAATATTATCAAATTTTCAGCCCTTTTTTTCTAGCGTTTCTATACACTTGTTGCATTATTGTATCAACTGTGCATTACAGCTATATAATAATTGTTGATTTTTGTGCAATTACCAATTCCTATATGTTTCATTTGTAGGACTATTTTGGACAAATAAGATACATTGCATGTCAAGGTAAATGCATCACGTTATTTGTACCGAATGGTTTGTGATTTTTTGCTACTTTTTATTCAATCTGAATTTACATCCATCCATTTTTTGCTTTTATCATGCTCATTAAATAATTGCAGCTTGTTCTTGTGTTGAAATGGAGCATCGTATCAGAAGGAATGAACCAGCGCTTCAAACTTATGATAAAGGAAGGCAGGGAGCAAATTATTTCAGTACTTTCCTGAAATTGGTCTATATTATTGCAATTCATTTAAAATTATTAATGGCTTTCTTTTTATTTCAGCCCCTGTTGAGACAAGCATTGATAATTTCTGGGTAATGATTTGGGAACAGCAAATCGAGGCAATTGTAATGTTGACAAAATGTGTCGAAGGAACCAAGGTTTGTAAAATTACTTCAAGTAAATAATGTATTTTTGTTGATCAGATCAAAGCTAAATTTTTACAAATTTTGTTAATCGTTGCAAATTTTGATACAAATTTATTTTGTCTTTCTTGCAATTCATTGGCTACTTTTTGCGATGTGCGTTTTTGTGGATTTAGATGTGACTCTGAGTTTGGGGTTTTTGCTTGACGTCCTGCTGTTTATGGTATATCTTGTTGTTTTTTTATATGAAACATATGATGAAAACAATGAGATCAACCATTTAAAGATTGCATTCAACCACGCTATGTTCCAACACGTTACATTTACAGCCCTTATTCCTTATTTGACAATCTTTGATAATCTTTATTGATTGTGGTTTCAAACTTCAGTCACTAATTTTGAAACTTGCATTGTTACTGCTTTTTTCAATCATTACTTTGTCAAATGCAAGGGTTGAGTTTATGCTGCAATTTGACTGCCAGATTACTTTGTGATGTTAAACATCAGTTATGCGGCGAGTCGTGCATCATCAGGTCGAAATTCTTGTTTTAATTTTGAGATGAGTAAGTTAAACTTTTTTATTAGTCTTGTTAATTTTTCTGACAGATTCATCTGCCCACAGTTTTTTGTCGTTCTTCAAATGGGGATGGTCTCTTTTCTTCATTTCATTCAGATTTTCAAACTGTTTTGAAATTGAGTTTATGATATAGTATTTACACTTTAAATGTACAGCGAATGTCAGAAGAATACTGGCCTACATCTGGCGAAAGAATTTATGGTAACATTACTGTGACATATGTGTCTGGTGAAAAATTTCCTGAATACATCATATCTACCCTGGAACTGCAAATGGTACTTTTTGGGATTTTTTATTTGAAACATCACTATAATATTAATTTGAATGAAGATAATGATGAAAATTGCACAGTGATGCCACCTTCGAAGGCTATTTCGTGAATATATGTTGTAATAAAATTTTATAGGTTAAAATCAATATTTTCTTTTATTGACAACAATTAATATATACCACTTGGACATAAGGAGCAATAAAGCAAATTTAGTAAAATGTGGAAAATGACAATTCATTCTAGAAGATCTAATCATGCCAGTAAAAATTTAACACAAACTACAAAGGAAAATGTATTTGCATCTACGCAAGTTGGATCTATAAAAGAAGTGTTGCAAAATTTGTAACTTAATTAAACTTAACGTTGTAAAATATTTTGTGTAAAACTAAAACTGTAAGATAATCGAAAGAACCTTTACGCTGCATTATTAGATGATAATAATTTGTAAAGTACGACCTTCACTTTCCATTTTATAAATTAAACATATGCATAATGATTTCTTGCATTTTAAAATAAGGAGCCAAAAACGTAGGTTTGTAAATTTAAATATTTACAATAGTATATATATATATATATATAGTATTTTAATTATTAGTTTTTCACCAACTGGGATACTTTTTAGGCACTCGGCGAGTCAATGACGGGTGGGAAGATTAATTTACGAAAAACCAGTCAGCCTAAAATACAAATAAGATATTCTGAGAACACTTTCTTACAATTATGACCGTGGAGCAATGTGCCCAAGGAACTAAAAGCTAAAGCAGTTTCGAGAAATTACGATTTTAAAACAATTTAGGTCGTTTCGTTACTTGTTAGGTACCGTAACAATTCAATTAGGCCCCCTCTCGAGTACGCCCCCCTCTTGAATAAGCCCCCTGATATTTTTTCAAAACAGAAATCCCTCTCTAATTCCCCCTCTAATGTTCTGTCAGATTCAACAAAAAGGACAACACATTGATTACAAACTTTCCAGAATTCTCTTTTGTACGACCATACCTATGTTGAGTTTCATATAGGATAACTTTTTTAGATAATATCCATGCCTTTTTAAATAATAATCTCAGAGAAGCTGACTTTTGAATATGCCCCTCCTCTCTCGAATAAACCCCCCTCTCGACTAAGCCCTCCCTATCAAAGATCGAGTTTTTAATAACCCTCCCCCCCTATGGGCTTAATCGAATTGCGGAAGGCTGAGACAGCGATTGATAATTAATGTAAATATTGTGTTTAATTGTTAATTTTAAATTCTATTAATTAGGTCTTCGACCAATTTAAAATGATATCAAATCAAGCGAAATAAAACAAAATGCTTCAATTAGGAAAAATCTGATTAAAAATTATATTTCCTTTGTAACTATTTCTCTACATTTTTAACAGGGCTCTACAACAAGAACTCTTTATCATTATCATTTTCTAAGTTGGCCGGATCATGGTGTCCCTGAGTATCCCACTGCAATTTTGAGCTTCAGGAGGAGGATGCGTCAACTCATTCCTTGGGAAACACAAGTACAACCATTAATCGTTCATTGCAGGTTTGTACATGTTATATCAAGTTATTGAAAGAAAACCATTATTTCATTAATATAATGACATGACTGTATTTCCAAATGACTGGAAATGATTTTCATTTCCTCTGAATAATATCAAATTTATTTCTGCACTTCAAGGAGGTTCTTATATACACCCATCTCAAAACATTTTCTCTGGCTTATTGTTAGCAGCATATATATGTTTTTGATGATTTGCTGGTAGCATTGCGATGGGCAATAATATTGTAAAGCTTTGAATCAAAATATTTTGCGAATCATTGTTTTCCAGAGTAAATTGTCTTCAAAGTCGGAAACACATGAAATCCAACTTATTAGCACATCATAATGAAATGTTTATTTGGTTTTTTTTAACTAAAAAATTGCTTGCTGAATGATATGTTTCTAAAAATATTTTAGAGACTTCATAAAGCGTTAAACGTTTGCTGAGTTATGCCTTAGTGATAAAAAGGTATTTTGGATAGACTTTGATTGATGTGGCCAAAATTCTTCGTGTTATTCCGTAGCAGTGATTTTGCTGATGGAGAAGAACAGAAAGTATTTAAAATGTAGCTATTTTTTACCATTTTCTCGATGATAAGCGCACGTCTTATTATCAAGGGACACAACTATGTACCAATGACTCCTGATATTTTGCAGGCTAGGAAAGCAAAGTTAATATAGAGTACAGTTACAAGGTACAAAGAGATTTTAGAACGCTGAACAGGAAAATTATAGAAGCACGTGCACCAAAAATAACATAATCTAAATCCTGCGCTAAACAGGCAAAATGTTTAAACACGTGCAAAAGAAATTACGTAATCATAACTCTTCAGCGAAAAACGCGTTGAACAGGCAAAATTTTTTGAATCCGTGCAATGGAAATAACCAATAGAAAATCCTGCATCGAAAACCACGCTAAGCAAGCAAAATTTATAAACACGTGCAAAAAATTTACGTAGTCAAAATCCTGCAGCGCAAACCGCGCTGAACAGACAAAGTTTTAGAAATACATGCAAAGAAATAACCTAAAGAAACTCCTGCAGCTAAAACCACGCTGAACAGGATAATCTTGACAATAAGGGTCCAAATAAAATGACAAAATAATTAAATAAGAGGGAACAAAACGTACTGAGTTTAACGCGAGATTTGCGGCATCCACAGGTGGAGCTGCCGGCTGGGCTTCTTGTACGTCCTGGGCACGGTCACCTTAAACTTGTTGTTACAACGCCTTCACCTGCTGGAGATCGTCAATGTCGATTGGAGCCTGAGTCATCTTGGTTAATGGCAGCAAAAATTAATGATTTTAATTGAACAGTAAGACGTTGCTTCTTCTGAGAGAAATGAGATGACTTGTGAGCGAGTATTTTTACTACGGACGAGTTTGAGGGCCTGGAACTATCCTCGTCCAATATTCAAAACCTAAAACATCTAATAATTGTCTTAATTTTTCTCAATTTCATGCAATCGGTTCTGTGAGAATAGTGTATGAAATGGCCGATTTAAATAACAAAATTCCCTGTCCAAGTTGGCCTCTTATCTGCACAGGAATCCTTAAAATACTAAACTCGAATTGTTTTATTTACTTATTTAAGCATGGATCGTTTTAAAGCAAAATGAGGTAAGTTTCAATTGTTGCTTTTCTGGAACGATCTTATTTATTGATTTACTTATTTTAGTGCTGGCGTTGGTCGCACTGGCACATTCATTGCAATTGACACGTTGATTCCTTTAATTCATAAATCTCATCTGGTTGACGTTTTTAACTACGTTGAATTTATGAGAATACAAAGGAAAGAAATGGTGCAAAGACAGGTAACAACATGTAAACCTTAGCATTTGTTTATCTTGAAAATATTTGCATTTCTTAAACGCGACTTTTTAGCAAGCTTTTCACTCGAGTTACCAAAATATGTCTTTGATTATTTTAGTGAGGAGCAATTTTACAGATTTATCTCCTTTAGTTATAAGTAATATTTTTCTTGAGTTAAGGGCAACCATTTACAGACAGGTTTCGAGAGGCTATAGTCGCTTCTTCAAATAATTTATCTTAACTGAATCTTATTTTAAAACTTTTTGACAAGATTTATTGTTGTTGATCTTATTGATGTTTACAATAATTTTTAGGCACAATACAAATTCGTATATGAATGCCTTTTGGAGGCTACAATTTGTGGCGTCACCGAAATATCATCGCAAGAGTATCAACAGAGATACGACAGTCTTTCACATGTTAATCCAAAGACAAATAAGGATGGTTTTAGCAAAGAATTGACGGTATTTTTATTCACTTATTTTTTCTATGGTAATCTTAACTGTTTTTGCCAACATTTATTTTCTTCAAATTATCTTTTCAAAGTAAGAGATGCTATTTGTACATTTTAGACTGGAGGAACTTTGTAATGGCTCCATTTTTTCTTAAACATTTGTCGTAGAAAATTCGTAATTTTCTTTGACTCTCTGAAAATAGCTATGAGTTTCTGTTGAAGCAAAAATAAAGTAATTTAAAAAACACAAATATAGCAAATATAGCAAAAGAATATTTACAATGAAATTATGGCACTTTGTCATTTTTGCACCTGTTGTTTGCTAAGCCTAAGGCATTTTATTGGTATATATTCATTTTTTGATAGCAGCTTCAGGTAGTTTTTGGCTCATATAAAAAATATTATGGCAGAAAAATTTTCTCGACCTGTCACAGAAAGTACAAGTTACAAATTAGTGTTTGTATAAAATCTACCGTTCAAAAGTATTATTTTAAGAGGAGACGAAAAGGATGGACAACTTTAAACTTTGAAAATCGTTATACTAAAAACTTTCATTTCAGAAAAGGGGTTTATGAGAGAGGTTGTTGAAAAAAAAAGAATGGCTGATAAACCTTCCAGTAACTCAATTTATGGAATGTTAAACCGTATTCATTTTCATTATTTTTTATTATCAGCAGCTTTATTTAATTTGAATTACAAGCGCTGTTTGCTATTTTTTATCATGATTCACATTTTTAATTTTTAGTCGGTTTCGTATATCGGCTCTGAGATTTCCCAAGAGAGCTACTCTTCTGCGAGAATGCAATTCAATGTGTGCAAAAATAGAGACCCAGTTGTGTTACCAAGTATGTCTAACTCGTATTGTATACAGCATAGATTCTTTGATTGGTTAACGCTGATTGACACATGTCACCGAATTAGCCAATGAGATTACTAGAAATCACGAGACTGGAAACGCAACATTCTAGTCATGTTTTGTTGATTTTGTAACCCTCCGTCATCAGGAATTCCTGCAACAATTTGTTGATTTCATTTCAAATTTTTCTATTTTGCATACATCAATGGTTTTTGGTCCACATTTCCAGAGCGGGGATTTTGGAAAATTTATTCGATTCAAAAGTTCTGGCCAAAAGAAAGGCGTTGAAATTTGTTAGAAAACAAAGCATTTTCTTCTTTATCTAAACCTTTCTCCTCGCCAAAAAACGTTTGTTATGACTCGCTGATCTTATCTTTATGTTTGTTAAGATTGAATAAATATTCTAAAGATAGACAAATATTATTTCTATCAATACTAAATAATCTCATTAAAGATTATTATCAAACAACAAGAATCAAAGTTAATTCTTCGATTTAACGCATCTACATCTATACGAACGATAAATTCGGTTCAATGTTTTTGCTTTAGTTCCAACTCCAAGACATGGGTTTACTCTTTCCCCCCTCGGGCTGAAATCACCGAAGCCTGTTAGAAGTGAAATTTGTAATGGCTAAAAAGTCTGTTCTGGTTGAAATCACTAAAGTGGAAGTCGAGCGAATTATTGGCTAATTCCGTGACATGTGGGAATCAACGTTAACCAATCAAAGATTTGGAACCTATGCTATCGTGCACATTAAGTGCTTATCTGTCATCTATGGACAAAGATACAATTAGTACAATTATTTCAGGCTACGCATGGAAATATTTTGCAAGTTGCTTTTAGAAGAAATCACACGATTTTCATCTTTTAGAAAGTATTTCTAGTGTTTTTGTGTCCGTGTTTTTTTCTTGTTGCATGTTGCTCATAAAAAGAAATTGCCATTAGCTGTCTGAAAAATCCTTGAAATCCCTCCCTGCAGTTTTGAGAATTTCCCGCTTTCCTAAAGTTGATTCCCAATACTGTTGACATCTATCACGGGACTTAAAGATGCTCAACATGATAACTCCATTAAACGTCGCACTTTCCATGTGCCGAACTAAATACATAAAATGTTTAACTTATTTTCCTTCCCATAAGTCTTTTCTGTTGCCTTTAACGTATGTGCAGTTATTTGGAGCGAACAAGCTTGAAGCAAGACAAAAGGATAGAGTCTTCATACCCGAATGTTTCGTCTGTTCTGCAAGCATGAAATATCGCTGCATTGGATGCCAGATTTCCATGTGCAATATAGATTTGCCATTGAATGCTAAATGGATAGCGGGAAAGCAAGTCAGATACTGCTGCGATTGTCATACGGGCATCAGTTCGGTCATCGTCAATTTTCTGGTCGCTGCTATCAATAGCATGAGGAGAAACCCCACCTTAAGTCTTCTTTTTCTATGTGCTATTGCACCCCCTCAATCTCGCCTCCCCAAATTAATGCTTCGTTAATGCTAATGCTTTGTTAATGATAAAATTCATGTTGTTAGCTGCCATCTTGAAATATTAAGCTTACTCGCCTTCTCAACTCCACTACTTTGTGTAACAACCCCCAAAGACATTAGGAGCGACACATTTAAGTTCGACGTTTGAAACGGGAGTCGCGCCAAACACGCTCATGTGCCCCTCCAAATTGAGTTAAGTTCGGCGCATGGGAAGTTCGACGTTTGAACCAGGGCAGGCCTTACTCGTTACACAACCTCTGGATTGCTTCAGAACTGGTATGTCGAGACTTGTTCTGAAACAGTTAATCAAGTCGGAAAATTAATTTAGTCTCATTTCTGAACTTCTTTGTTTTTTTACACCTTCATTATTGCGTTCAATCAAACGAATTTAGTTAATAAAATTAAGTTTAATTCAAAAATAGGCGAACTATGTGGTGAAAATAGGGGTGAGCAAAAAAATACATTGACTAAGTTTAACTTTTTCTTACATGATACCTTTTCTACTACGTATTTTTATTTTTGCTCTGCTTTTTCTGTCTTTTAGAAAATAGCGAGAGAGTCTTTCTTCCAGCTCTCGAATATTTGGAAGGCAGCAATTACATCAATGCCACATATGTACACGTGAGTAGACAATAACCCGATTAGCCAACTAAATTTTATCAATTCGTGTGCTAATTTTATCTAATCATGTGTCTCTGAAAATCTATTCAGCTTAGAACATGTTCAAGTAACGTTCAAGCAAACTCATTGCATCTTAAATATAAATGATGGCAATAAACATTAATTATCATTTGGAAACTTTGCAGCTTGCTATCAATTATGTATACATATGGTTAACCCTTGCACCCCGAGAAAGGCCATATCGGCCATTGAAAAACAACGTAAAACGTAATGGTTTCAGGAGGTAAATGCGGACAGAACTTTCTACTAGTTTCAGATGTTTCATTTTCAACGTATTTTAATATTTTAAATTACATGAGTTTGTATGTGCTGCCTCTAGAACATGATAGTTAGATAGGATTTGCTTCTTAATTGGAAATAAATACAGGCGCAAAAATATATATTCTTTTTCTCTTTTCTTTTGAATATATGAATTACCATTTTTTTTTTCATCTAAAAGAAGACTGTTTCTTTCACCACAAACATCTATGGAGACCATGATGGAATGAAGGTCTTTCGATCTTTTAATGCTATACATACCCCTAATTTTGTTTAGGGGCATGTGCTTTTATAGTATTAGATATTAGTGTATTTTGACTTTTTGTAATTAAATCATTCATTGCCTCTAATATTCGTTTATTCTTCTTTTTTAAATTATATTCTTTAATGTTTAAGGTTACTGTAACCATTCAGACAAAAAAAATAGATTTTTTGTTTTTATCATATTTTGAAAGTTCAGTCATTGGATATCATATCTCAATAATTTAATTCCACAATTAACATTGCTTTTCATAAATTTTTAATCTTTCAAATGAAAATACATTGTTTTTGAAAATTGGCGGGAAAAGTACTTACTCAGATCAAATCCGACCCACTTGCGCACACTTTTGTGGTTTAAATGCTAATCATTTTCCTAAAATATATTTTGAGTTTACTGTGTTTAACCAAATATTCAATTTAATAAATGTTTCATTATTAATTATTATTATTATTATTATATCCAAGGCTAATCAAATTTTATTCATTTGCTTCAACATGGCATCTAATTTTGATCTTCCCATTTTGAAAATCAAGTTCAATTCAAAAAGCTAGCATTCAAAAAGTTCATGGTGCCTAACGGGCCAATCAATTTCATTGAAATTTCACACACGGGGCCATAAAGTATTGTTCTTCGAAAGCGTGTCGGGGTTGTTCTCGCAATTCAACAGTCCGACTTTTAAAATGTTTTGAAATAAAACCATTAACAATAATTTGAATGCTAGTTATTCCGAGATTACACAACATATCAAAATTCGCTGACACACTTTGGTTGTTCATGATCTTGAGCACTTTACCGATTCATTGTTTTACTTGAATAGCAAAAGGGGAGGTACCAGGAGCATTTGTCGCGCGGGTGGATTCTCCATTAAATTTTACATAGAAGGATGTATACATGTACATGATTTATTTAAAAGCCGACAATAGATAATTAATTTTTAAAAATCACCTCCGGAGGCGTACAGTAACGTTTATTTGTGGCTTAAAATACATACATGCATACCAACATACGTATATAAGGGTTAACTGAACTGAAAATGTACCTCTCATCTAGTCTTTAATGTTTATCCTTCTATAGTCTCTTTAGGATGCCGACTAATTTCAGTTTATTTTCATGTGATAGCTCAAATTATGCCTTGGTGTGAACAACAATTAAATTCAGAAAATCATAACTTTATTACGCTAAAGCAGGGGTTTTGTGTAAAAGGTTTATGAGAGTAGCGTTAAAAAAATTACCTTTTCTTTTAAAATATTGTTCCTCTTTGAAACACTGTGCATTCTTTCAGGGATCATTAATATAAAAGACTTGACAATGTCATTAACGCCTGAGATTATTAAGTATTCACATGAGGAAAAGGATTTTTGTTGTGCTTGGGTGATTAAAAAGGACAATGCGAAGACATTCAACTGATTTCAAAACAAGATTTAAATTGTTTTGAAGCTGCTCCTCAAAAGCATGACATAAAAGGTTTCATGACAAGTGCCTGTTTTAATGCAACAAAACATTGATATTTTCCAAAGGGCTCTGGTTTTTGCTTTGAATTAATTTTGAGCTTTTGGCTTCCATAACATAGTGAACATAAATTGATTTTTGTGAAATTCTTTTCCAGCTTTAAGTCAATGTCTCTAGACTGCAAATTTCTAACGGCGTGTTTACTTACTTACTAGTGTACTTTTCTTAATATTGTTAATAAAACGGCGACACTTGGAAAATATGTTCTATCAATCGCCAACTAACATATTAAGTCATTAACGTTGATTGCTTGTTGCTTTTTAGTGTTTACTTCACATTAAACACTACACATTTTTGATTTTTTTAATTGCAGGGAACTACCAAAGACCAATTCATAGCCACTCAATTTCCTTTGGAGAATACTGTTGCTGATTTTTGGAGAATGGTACTCGACAGGGGATCAATAACAATTGTTTCGCTGGTTGATACTAACGAGGTATTGGTGTTTTTTTCAATCATATCTGTAACTCTTTCAATTTATTGCAATGTTTTCATCGTTTGTATTATTCAGTAGTCAAATTACTTCAATTAAAATTTAAATTATTTCGGTAAATGATCAAAACAATCATCTTTTTTGCAACTGCACATTTGAAGAGAAATTAAGTATTCCATTTGGGCTATTTAATTTTAAGAATTTGATTCTCACGAAAAAATATCACAAAAAAGCGAAAAATAAGTATCCACAAAAAGATTTTGCATTAGTTTATACGTCTTGAGCTGTCTTTAGTTTTGAGTTGGTCCCAACATTGTCTTTAGTCACTAAACGAAAAAAATTACCCGCTAGTTATTAATATCATAATGATAATTTTAAGATAATCTTTGGCATTAAGACTTCAGCCCTTTATACCGTTGCTGGATTTGACATTTTTCTATGACGTTTTCCGTTGCTTTGGAGATTCATGACTTCATGTGGTCTAGTACCCAAAAGTTTCATCTAGTTCGGTTTCCTGTTAAGAAAATTGTATTTTGGTCTTTGGGGTAAGGCATATAAAAATCAGGTATTTATATTTTGTATTGACAAATTAGTATTAAATAAAGAAATATTAAATTATAGTAACTGTAATTTATTCGAGATGATGTTCATTGAAAATTTCGTGCCTGAACGCGTGGCAGTTATAATACGAAGTCGTTTTTCGATACCAGGTATTTGATAGAAAGAAAGTTGTCTTCATCAAATTTGGCTCAGGGTTCAAACGAATGTGATCTCGTGTATAAACGGCCTTGGTTGAGTGGTTGATTTCAATGTAATTCTGCAATAGTTTCTTTCATTTTGGTTTAAAAGATAAAAAATATATTATTTTTACCATATGGTGGTAGATTTTTTTAAATTGTGTTTTGCAGAAATTGTCATCAAAGTATTGGCCAGAGGCTGGTGAAGCAAGTTATGGTGACAACAGCATTGCAGTACGATTGTTGTCAAGTGAAAAGATCAAAACGAATATTCTTCACAACACTTTCACGGCAACTGACAAAATCGTAAGTTAGTTAGGAGAACTAAGAGTACCGGAATTTGGCTCTTGTTTTCACTGGTTTATGTTGTTACATTGTTCACTTAAAGGTCCTTGTCTCAAATAAATATAAAGTAGGCTCCGTTTACAATGTTATTAAAGCAGATCATTTTTAAACGTGCTGATTGCAGTGCTTTTACAAAAAACTGGAATTTTTGAAAGCAATATAAATGGCTGAAAATGCTTTTTCTTTAGAAAATTGGCAGTGTTTGCTATTTAATGAAAGCGGAGCGGAGCATATAGTTTATGACAAGGGTTTTTCGCAGTTGCCTTAAATTTTACTCAATACATTCTTTTAAGTTATGGGATTTGAAAACATTTGAATACAGAAATACGATAGAAAATATCAAGACTACACATTTTTGCTTCTCGTTAATGAGAAGTTGGTAAATTTTTCAGAACGATATTCTGGCAGACAAACACGAAAAAGTGTTGTTATTTGTATGACAATTTTTTTCTATCAATCAAAATCAGAGTACTTCTGCTGATTGCTTCTTGTTTGAATTTGCAGTTTAATAAAACAAATGGTGTTATTCATCAGTTTAACATGTATGGCTGGCGTGATCATACCGTGCCACAAAATGTGTCTTCTTTGATCCAACTCATCAGTGAGGTTGAAGCACTACAACGAACTTCTGCTGGGGAACCAATCATCGTCCATTGTAGGTGAGAAACATGACAAGCAATATTTATTGTACGAGACACGTTGATTACAAAGTATCAACTATAATTATGATATATAATTATAATATAACAAATTTTTAGAATCGATTTTAGACCCTGTTTGCACGGGGCCGGCCATATATTTGAGCAGCCGAATATTTTTACGCCAAGAAAGCCGGCCAAATATTTGAATACTTAGGGCTCTCGTTTACACGGGGCCGCTTTTTGTATGGTCTTCTTGAAGACAGAGCTGAACGTGTTTGTTTCGGTACCTTAGAATTTGAATACATCAAGGAGCTAACTTTTTCCATTCTCGCACGCTGGAAGTTTCGATGCAAAAATGTCTGAACAGCAGCATCAAGTTGTCGACATAAAGTTGCAGAGAACAATTTTACATGGACAGAGGAAGAAACGGCACTGCTTACTAAGGTACTAATTGACTACAAAGCACCAAAAGCGTTTAATGTTGCCACGCCAGCCAAAACATCCAATAGCGTAACCAGAACAGCAGCTAGTTGTTTTTATCATGTTGTTGACAACGAAGACTCGAACATTGAAATTTTTATAAACGATTTGGCGTCATAAACTGTTCTGCCTCCTTATAAAAAATTATTCCCTTGTTTTCGTACCGTCCGAATATTTGAACTGCCAAAAGCGTTTACACGGGGCCCAGATACGGCCGTTCAAAATAAGGACCGGCCAAATTACAAGAAAGTCACTTTTCCAGTCGTGCAAATATTTTATACAATTAAGTGTGCCAGTTTTTGGTCATTTTGCAGGTCTCATGTAAACGGGAAGGCTAAGTGGCCAAATATTCGGCCGTTCTGAATTTGGGCGGCCCCGTGTAAACGGGGTCTTAGTAACAGCGTTTTGAGCTTTGCTCTTCATCAGATGGTCTTCGTGCACACTTAATAAATGTTTTCTTTGTGGTAATAGTTGGTCAATTAATTATATCGAGCGACAAATTCGTTATTTAGTGTATTATGTAATTCAGTGCATTTATGTTTACTAGATTTTTATTATGTTTATTGTTTTTTCTTAATTGTTCCCCTTATAAGATTAAAATTCAACTTCTGGATTCCATACCTTTTTGTTGGTTACTTCACAAATTATTTTATCAGCATTGCAGGAGAGTATATATTTTTAGTGGTAATGGAAATGTCAATGTCAATTATTTTCAGTAATGGTGGTGGTAGAACTGGCACCTTCATTGCAGCTTATGCCATTCTTGAAAGGCTCAAGAATGAGCAGATGGTTGACGTATTTCAAACCGTTAGGCGGGTTAGGAAAACGAGGCCTCAGTTTGTAGAAAACAGAGTAAGTAAATTTGCTTGCTATCATTTTTTTATGAATAATTGTAGCAACAGTTTTTGTATTTCCTTGTAGATTTTTGTTTTGAGGGCTTTAACTGTGCCAATAAATTTAGGACAAAAAGTTTACTTTGTATATATATTCCATTTTCTATGCTCCTTCTTTTCAATTATGTTTGCAACTCTATTTTCATTTTATATTATTTGATATTTTGCTAGAACTTCGCTTTTCTTACCAATGTTTTGAATAATGCTGCTGTTTCGACGACTGAAAGTGCTGTAGTTTACTTTATCTTTTCTTAATGCAAAATAATACGAAGGCAGCCTAATAAAATATGAAATATATTATGAAATATATCATGAAATATATTTTGTTGTTTAGTTGCTTTATTTCCTCGCAGTTGCCAATATTTAGTATTTCTTTTTTGTCATCAGGAACAGTACAAACTTCTTTACGACATTGTTGGCCTATATTCGGATCAGTTTTCAACAAACTCTAATTTCTGAGAAGAAATCAGTTAACTATCTTTCACAGTTATTAAAACAAAGATAGAGTAAAGAAACTTTCTCTAGAACAAACCAACGATCGTTTTTAATTTACGGCCGAATCAAAGAGTTACATAAATATAGATTACGACTACGCACAAAAGATGATTGTTTTGATCATTTACCGAATTAATTTAAATCTGAATTGAAGTAATTCGACTATTGAATACTACGAAAGATGAAAACATTGGAATAATACCTGAAAAAACGACTAAAAAAACGCCAATACCTCGTTAGAATCGAAAAATTTCATAAATAGAGATTTTAGATAAGTTTATACAAATTACATGGTCATAGGGAATAATTACCGTAACGATAAATGTAAATAATTATTAAGGAAAGACGTTGATAATCTTTTTCGTGAGCAGAAAGGTCTGAAATGCATTTACAATGTTTTTAAATGATATTTTTGGCAATGGTTACAGCCGTATTGTTTGGGGCAATACGTAGTTATAAGTTGACCCCGCTCCCTTGTGCAGAAAAGACAATTCTTGACAATTTTTAATGTTCTAAAAATTATGTCGTGCGATGGTGTATATTTTTGAAGATTTTAAGTTAATATTTTCAGAAATTTCCCTTTTTCATGACTTAAAAGTGCATATGACAAGAACATGTTCTAAACTGAAAGATTTCTTTTGTTTTGTTTACATTTATGTTCCGATGTTGTTCTCGGCACATTGATTTATTATCGTAGCTTTAAAGGAATCACGCTTTGTTCCTAAATATAACTAAAAAACATTATAGGCTGAGCTTGTTTACATTTTTATGTAAGATTTATAAAAAAAATTTAATAATGCTATGTAATCTTGTGCTTAAAAAAAATTGTATGATTTAAAAAAGTTAGGCACAATTTTGTAAGATGTTTTCTGGAAGGTAGGCACGAATTAAGAAACTTTTGACTGGAAATTCAGGTTTCTAATAAATTTGAAAAAACTATTTGTAGAAGGTAATTAGCTTTGCATAATAGGAATTTTGCTTTGAACACTTTTAAATACACACCATAACTCATTTTCAGCTGACAGTTTTGTTCAAAGTTTTATATATGCTTTCATAAAATGGATGATTTTATTGGTGCTAAAATTAATCACTGCGATTATACACTGTTATAGTATAATTAATCACTGTTAAATTAATCACTGTTATAGTATACATCTTAGATTTCTCCTTTTTCGTGTTCTGCTGCTACCCATTGGGGGTAGGGGAAGACGCCACTCCTTTTCCTGTAGAAAGCCACCGGAAAAATATTCTTTTACCATTCATTGTGGTATGTTTTTCTGCCCGGAGATTGCAAATTTTGTGTGGGATATGTTGAAACAGTCCGAACGCAAAATTTGGACGCATTTTGCCACCGGTGAATTTGCCGTGCACTTAAACGGGAGTGTAGAAGATTAGTAGGTTCAAAATAGTTTTAATTCTTTCTATCGGATTTGTAATTTATTATTAAATCAGCAATTTTGCGTTTTGCTTCTGCAAAATATTCATGGCTGCAGAACATTTTGTGTTTTTTGATGAATTGTTGGTTTAAACAATGGAGGGTAAGTTTAAAATACTGGTGACTGGGATCTGCCATTTCAAATCACACCCTAAAATTTTCAAAAAACCACACTCAAAATTTTTTTAAGAAATAGAAAATGTATACTAGACTTACTACAATTGTCGTAAGTTCCATAGCTTACTAATAAAAAAAAACTGGCCCTATTTTTAACAAAAATCATTCCCAAAAAAGACAATTCCTAAATTGCAGAACCTTGGACTGTTTTTTTCTTCTGAAACCACACTGAATTCAAAAGAAGGAAGAAAGTAGATATTTTGATAAAAAAAAAACGTAGATACTTTTAAAGCGAAATTATCATTCGTAATTTGAAGTTTGTGTTTTGACTTTTGTTTTTGCCATTTTGCCTTGACAGAAAAAGTACAATTAGGTATCAAAAATACTCGGTTTAAAATTGTGGCAGCTTTCCTGTCCTCCCACAAAAACACAATAAGAGTTTTCTTGTCTCACCAGCATTGAATTTGACTATAAAAAACATCCCAAAATTCTTTTGTTTATCTTGTTGATATTGCCTTTTTAAATAGAAATAAATTATTTAACTTTTAACCGTTTTTATATTCATGAAACTTATTGCAAGCAAGAGAGTGAAAAGCCATCTTCTTAAATTTGGATGAATCAAACATTTCCTTGAAATGTCGTAGTATGCCCATTTCTCTGATAAATTAGATTTTGCAAGGCAAATTTAAAATAAATTGACCTTTTAATTGAATTCTTCACTGGAAAGTAAAAAATTTGTGACTATGCATAATTTAACTTTTTTGCTTTCTGAAAATATCGCATTTTTTTAAATGTGTGGCAACGGATAGAAACATATTCATGAGTGAGTGAGTTATCGTATTTAACGTGCCTAGCCCGCGAAAGTCTCGAGATGACTTGTTTCCAGCAGGGGAC
>JAYJMH010029522.1:0-17353 GCA_036873815.1 Phacellophora camtschatica
AATTGCCGTGCTACGGTCGCGCTACCGGCGAATTTAATTGTATTAGGTTCGGCACATGAGAAGCGCGACGTTTAACCCAGGCCTAAGAACGTCGGACATTGCGAAAATAAAATATAAGATTTACAAATAAAGCTATTTAATTTGCTAAGTCACCTTTCAGAGTGTATTTTCAAACCTTGTACTCGTGCTCATCTTGGATTTTAAACCTTTCTAATAAAAAATATAAAACGTACATCATGTGGCAGCAGTATTACAGTAAAAACCAGCCAACAATAAAATTGACTTATAAGAAATCACAGGCTGATTTTTGTCAAATATTTACAAAGTATCTTTGAAAATTAATTAAAAGGGTTAATTTAAATCATGGAAATCATTTCAGATAATAGAAGAGCATTGCTAGGAATTTTCTATCACATTGTTGGCAGCATTACTAAAATATTAAGAAACCAGACAGGATTTTCAAATTTTCAAACACCGTTTTCTTATTGGAAGGCTCTTCATGTATTTATAAAAAGTTAATGATAAATTTTAATAAAAATTACAAATAGCCAAAAAATACAGTAGTTAAACGTTTTGGGTTTGGCCCTTCATTAGCAGTAAATTCACTGTTAACATCTGTTGCAGTTGCAGTTTCATTTAAATTTACAATTTATTATTCTAACAATACTTCTAAATTTGATTTTAGGTTGGATCACTGGGCAACTATAATTGGAATGTTGGTTGCATATAATTATCCTTACTACGAAAAACTGATGACATTTCTCGACAATAAAAACGACGATCGCAATAGAAAATTAAAAGAATCAATACGTATCATGATTACAGTGATTATGATCGCTCTATTTGTCGTATGGCTCTATTATATTTTGCTAATGGACAGACACACGTACCTTAAAGTGCATCCATATACGTCATTCGTTCCGATACTCGTTTACATATGGTTACGTAACTTATACCCAGTCCTTCGTACGCACCATCTAAATTTGTTGACATGGCTTGGAAAGATAACTCTTGAAACTTATTTGTCGCAGATTCACATTTATATGATTGGAGATGCAAAAAAGATTTTAGTATATTTACCTAACTATCCGCTGCTGAACTTCATGTTGTCAACGTTTGTTTATCTGCTCGTCTCGTTTCATTTGTTTAAACTGACTGTCTTCTTCAGCTCTTACCTGTTGCCTAAAGACATGAAGATCATTGTGAAAAACTTTCTCGTTGCAATCCTTTGGTTTGCCTTGTGTTACTCTCTGTCGTACTTACTGACTGTGAAGCAATCCTGGGGGTTAAAAAAGACGGGATTTGAGTTCTTGCTGTGGAAAATAACAAAGAGTTGAAACCAGAAGACTAAGATAGAAGATTTCTTTGAAAGAAACTGAGAAGCTACAGAATGAAATGAACGAAAAAACTGAAATATTATAGATGGACAAATAGTTTTAAATTATTTTTGCTTTGCTTTTCAATATGGTATTTTAGCACTCTAACACAACAATTAATAATAACAGCAATAAATAAAAATAAACAACTAATATTTAATAATTCATAGTTAATGATAAATTGGGTAAAGCTAGCACCATACCAGCAATAGCAGCGCTTTAGTCGATAAAAATATCTTAGATCTTGTACTTCTTTTTCGAAAAAGTACAGCATGGTAGAAAGCTTTCTAGATGAACTTGCTTAAACTTTTGGTTTTTGAAAAAGTACGGCGTGGTAGGAAGCTTTTTAGATGAACTTGCTTAAACTTTTGGTCTTTGAAAAAGTAAAACATGGTAGAAAGCTTTTTAGATGAACTTGCTTAAAAGTACAGCATGGTAGGAAGCTTTTTAGATGAACTTGCTTAAACTTTTGGTTTTTGAAAAAGTGCAGCATGGTAGGAAGCTTTTTAGATGAACTTGCTTAAATTTTTTGTTTCGAAAAAGTACGGCATGGAAGGAAGCTTTCTTGATGAACTTGTTCAAATTTTTCAATGGCGTTAAATTTTTGTTTTTCGAAAAAGTAAGAGCTGTCTAAATGAACTTGCTTAAATTTGTCAACGGAATTAAATTTTTGGTTTTCGAAAAAGTACGGCGTGGTAAGATGCTTTCTAAATGAAATTGCTAATGTTTTATATAATTTTATTTTGGTTTTCGAAAAAGTACGGCGTGGTAGGAAAGCTTTCTAGATGACCTTGCTTACATTTATAATGGACCACCTCCAAACAAAAAATGTACATTTAAAATTAGTCAAGTTACCTCAAAAATGCTTGCTGCCCTTCGGTAGCAACAGTAGCCTATCCCATTGAACTCAAGAGGCTAACAAAGAGGGGCAAACATTTTGAAATTAAATAACGTATCACTGTTCATGTTTGTTTAAATTAATGTTAACAACATGCAACGACAGATGAATCTTAAATACTTGCATAGGTCTGGAATCATCTTCCTGGTTTTAGTAACATTCGTACAAAATAAAATATTTAAAAGTATCCTCATCAAATGATCTTCAAAATCTTTGGCTATTATTCAGTTAACATCACAAGAAAAAGGATTGAAAAATGACCTGAATTTAAAAAAAAGGAGATTAAAAAAATAAAAACAACAAATTAATTAATCAATTCTAAACTGCTTCGATTTTGGCAGTACGTAATAGAAATATTGCTAAATACTATTGGAAAAAAAAACTAAAGCACTATAAAAATAATATTCCATGCACTGTTTCATTTTCAAAATGTTCTCTGCTTCGATTAAAATAACAAAATCGGTTTGGGCTAACTAAAACAGTCAAAAATTGCATTTTTTCTATAAGAAAATTTCTATTAGAAACTCACTGGTGAAACCCAAGAAAATTTAAGAAACTTTTATTAGTGAATGAAAAATTGCTAAGAAACTTTTTGTGAAGATTACATAATTGATCCAATGAAGTCTTTTTATCCTGTCGATATATACTCAGTTTTTGTTGGAAAAAGAATGCATACTAAAAAAAAACTTCCTTTCTCATTTACAATTAAGAAACTTTTACTAGTGAAATTTTTTATCAGAAACTACTTAAAAAAAACTCACAGGTGAAACCCACCAAAATTTAAGAAACTTTTTTTTAAAAAATCGATTATGTGTTAATTAAATTGACAGAAATCATTTCTGATAATAGAAGAGCATTGCTATGAATTTGTTATCACATTATTGGCATCATTCATCTGTCTAACTGTATCAAACTATTTTCAAAAACCCATTTCTTATTGGCGGGTGTTTACTGTAGTGATTTAATGATATTAAGATTGGGTACATAACTTTTTATCCTGTACAATATATACCGTTTTTGTTGAAAAAAGAATTCATGGTAAAAACAGAATTTTTTCATATAAAATTAAGAAACTTTTACTGGTGAATTTCAGTCAAAAATTTAGAAACTTTCACGGAGCCTCAGCCAGGTTAACAAAACGTGTACTCGCGAGTCCGGAATAGAAGAGAGATTCGATTGAGATAAAAATGAAGGGGGGGGGGGGGTTGGAACAAAAATTCCCAGGGTGGAAAAATTCTGAAAAACAAATGAGCGGGGGACCCGTCTATTCCGGACTCGGGAGTAGATATCGGATTGTATTCCTACCCACCGCATCGTTATATAGTTCGTTCTTAAAGTTATTTTGAAGTGGATTTTAAAAACGAATAATAATTTGCATGGAATTGGGGATAGCCCCTGTCCTTATCTTGGCTATGATCAAGCAATGACTGGACATCCTTGTCCACACTCCCAAACAAAATCAGGAATTGACAAGGGAGGTCAATATAGGATGTCCACGATACCCGTTGGTAAAGTATGTCCAAATTTATCTTCTTGGCTAAATTGGGTTAGCCAAAATTGACCAACAGATTTCAAGCATATAAAAAAGATTATTGACAACTTTGATCTCGCAGAAGTATTTGATCTATTATGCTACATACATGCATTGTCTAAAGATAAAAATCCAACTTTAAAATATTACCCAAGCCAGAGCACCACAAAATATCATCAAAACGTCAACAAAAAGGCTTCATTCTCTTTAGTTTCTTTTCGAAAATTATTAGCTCAGTAGCATACATTAAAATCCAACAGCATCTAATAACTTGATAACCTACATACCGTTATTGATGTTATTTAAAAACATTATTTAAAATATTAATAAAAACATAACTTAACTCTATTTTTAAGAAAACAATCAGTTTTCAAAACAAAATTAAAGCAACACTGAAATTTCAGCCCCAGGTTTTCATCATAAAAAAAAACATGTACTGATGTCCACATGCAAGCCAGAAATTTTTAAAAATCATCAAAATGGAAGATCATGTGTTTAAAAATTATACAGAAGCCATTACATAAAATCACATCAGTGTTTTCAGCTTAACAAAGTTAAAAAGAGACAACCCACTTGATACATCTTGAGAAACTAGATCTGTTCGAGTGTATTTCTTGACCAACAAAATATTAATTAAATCTTAATTTTGTGCTCATCAATAGATACATCATATAAATCCCAGCATTCGCTTTCATCTTCCTCCCAACATCTATCCGTTTAGCAATTCAGATAAATAGAGATAGGATTATCTATATGACAAGTCTGATTAACCAATTTCAAACTGGCATAAAACCATAGAATACAAACTAATGTTTTAAATGAAAAAAATAATACTGTACCATATAATGAAATGTTAGTTTTCTGATTAAAATTAGAGCTAAGCACTCCAACTATCTCCTTTGGAAGTCAAAAAAGAAAACCAAGTCAAAAGTCAGTTTATAATGTGCATATATGTGAATCATCAACAGCAACCACAAATCAATGTTTGCAGAAGGCTTTGCAAATAGCATGCTACCCTAGCTTTTCATGTCACGAACTCTTGAGAGAGAAAACTTCCTTGAATTAACAAGCAGAAATGTTTCTACCGTTCGATTTCAATCTGTTGCTAGTTTTGTTAATTCGTTGTTTGCGCATATCAGTCAGAATCATCTCCAAATGTCACTTTTGTGCCTGAATATTCTTGTATTGATCCTTTGTGAGCAGCTCTTGATGAGTTGGGCGTTCCACCGCGACCTGAAGATTTAATAAAACACAAATGTATCCTGGACTAGGTATTACAAGCAAGGAAACTCCCATTTGAATGCAATTGAAGAAAGAAATGGCTGTCTGTAACTTTTTTGTCTGGTAATATGATTCCCTGTACTATGGTGGTTAAAATTTGTTTAATGTTTATTTAAGATGTACACAAAATAAAAAGATCAGATACAAGTTTGTCGTCAATGAAAAAGCTATGCTAAGAACAGCAGACAACTGCTCACAAAGCAATACTCGGACGCAAATTACATCATCATATCTTCGTTTATTAATATCTAAATGTATATATATATATATCTTAAAATATATTTCTAAAAACGGTGCCGTAAATATTACTCCATTCCTAAATACAAATGAATAATCCAAAACATCTTTGAAAGTGGTTTCTGAGCACATATACATAAAATATATCATCAAAAAATTAGCCTGAACAAATAAGTTTCTGTTAATGGTGTTCTATAAAAATTTCGAAACAAAATTTCGTTCAAAACTTGCATTACAAAAAAATAGTGCCATAATGTATATACATATCTGAATATATCTTAATTACTAACCAACATATATCTGAATTACTAACCTCTTCCACGACCACCCCCTCGTCCTCCTCTGCCACCACCTCCTCTAAAGCCCCCTCGTCCACTTCCACCACCATCTCTAGCTTTTGCAAAATTCACTCTGATATTTCTTCCTGACATGTTTTTGCCATCAGCTTTCTTTTGAGCTGCTTGTGCAGATGGTATGTCATCATATTCAACATAACCAAACCTAAAACAAATCAAAAGATTCAATTTTATGGTATTTAGATTTTTGCCTGAAAATTTCTCACAAAGATGTAAAATTTCATTAATTTTGAACTACTACTAAAATGTTCAATGCAATGACTGCCAATTAAAATGTATACAACTAACTTTAAGCAACTGTGCAAAAAAACAACAAAATTGCTGTAAAAATATTCAAAATGCATATATATCTTACATTTTTGAAGCACCTAATATGATAACGTAAAAACTAACCCTCTTGGTCTTCCTGATTCTCTATCTTTAGCTATTCTAACCTCTTTGCATCCTTTGAACATTTTTGACAACCCATCTTCTGTTTCATCAAATGAAAGATTACCAATGAACAAAGTATTGCTTGGTTCTTCAAAGTCACCACCTCCCCTTCCACCACTGTTTGGAGTTCCACCACGACCTCCACGGCCCCCTTAGAAAAAAAGATTATTTGTTATTTTTACAACATCTTATTCACTTCAAGAGGTTCATTTTTAAGAAAGGAGAAATCAAATGGATGTATATATACATGATTAAAATGACACCAATTATAGGGCACAAACACCAAAACTTCTATTTGTTTAATCTTTATCAACATTATACCATTACAACACAATGAAGTTGGTTAAAGTCACAACAAAATGTGCTGAATCAAGAAGATCAGATATACAATTTGTCATCAATGCAAAAGCTATGCTTAAGAACAGCAGGCAACTGTTCACAAAGCAATGCTCGGACGCAAATTACATCATCATGTCTTTTGAAAATAATTCAAAATAAAACATTACTGGCTTTCAAAACATGGTCAAACAAAACCGAGTGTAAAAAAATTGCTAAATAAATAAAATAAAAACGTTCATACAATACCTCTTCCCCCTCTTCCTCCTCTTTGGCCACCAGCTGGTCTTGGAGTCGAAATTTCAACCTTGATTGATCTTCCATCTATTTCAGTGCCATTGAGTTCAGTAGCTGCTGTTGCATCAGCCCCACTTTCGAAATCAACAAAACCACAACTACAGACAAAAAACAAATTATGTACCAAATATTTGAAGACCATTTTTCACTAGCTTCTTGGGTTAATGTGAATTTTATTTTATTTTATCCAAAGAAAAAATTAAATGATTTAAAAACAAATAACAAAACAGTTTGTTGCCTACCCTTTTGATCGACCATCTTGTCCTGTAAGCACTCGGGCAGCAATAGGATTGTGTTCATTCTCTTCAAATAATTCTTTCAGTGAATCTTGTGTTACACTCCAAGGTAAATTATGAACAAAAACTGACTTTGATTCATTGCCTGGAAAGATTGTTTTAAAATCTTATAATTCCAAAACTATAAGGCTATATATGTTTTTTGTAAGAAACGTTTTATAAGAAACTCATTGGTGAAACCAACTAAATATTTACTAGTGAATGAAAAATTGCTAAGAAATTTTTGAAATTTTTTAATGACACTTACATAATAATGATTTTACTAGAGTGGACATGATATTAGATCAGTCTGTTTCTTGAACAGTATTCCATGTGGTGTGGGATTAATCACAGAAACACAGTCAAATCTCAGTACTTTTTTATAATCCCATGTGTGTGTGTGCATGTGACTGCACACATCAAATGAAAAGGCTGTTAGATGTTTGATTCAATAAAGACTTTTTATACTGTACTATATTACCCAGTTTTTGAAACATTTTTATTGAAAAAAATGCATAATAGAAAATGGTGCAGATTAGTGAAAATTAGTCAAAAATTGCCCAAAATTAAGAAACTTTCACTAGTGGAGCCTTGTCAGGTTTCTTGGTAAAATAAAAGTCTATACCAATGCAGACACAAATACCAAGTAGAAAATTATGTATTATTATTTTATTTGTAAAAAGGGCCCTTCACTGCTTTCTAAGGGCTTCCCAGCAGCAAATTTTAAGATCTAGTGTTTAACATCTTTATTTTCAATATCAAGATAAAGACAAAAGTAACATTTATAGATTTTAATCAAAAATTAGCAAACTACTCTTCATCTTACTTGCACCATTGACATCAACACTTTCTTTCTTAGCTTTCTTTGGTGGTGGCACTTGTTCTTCCTCTGAACTTTCTTCATCTGAAGAATCTTCTGCTGCATCATCTCCATTCTTCTTTGGTGAAGTTTTTGTTTCTTCATCTTCATCTTCACTTGATTCTGAAGAATCTTCTTTGCTGGCAACTTCAGCTTTTTTTGCTGGCTTCTCATCTTCACTATCAGACTCATCATCACTATCAGAATCATCTTCTTCTGCAGCTTGCTTTGGCTTTTGGGGAACAGGTTTCACAGGTGCAGCAGGTTTCTCATCATCACTATCTTCATCACTATCATCATCATCTGAAGAACTATCCTGTTTTGCTGCAGGTTTAGCTGGTTCTTCGTCATCACTGTCATCACTCTCATCTGAACTCTCTTCCTTGGCCACAATTTTCTTGACAGGTTCAACTTTTTTGGCTGGCTCTTCTGGCATCTCTTCGTCACTTTCATCTGAGCTTGATTCTGATGAAGACTCTTTCTTCTGTACCTTGGGCTTCTTTTTATCTTTACCTTTAACATCTGTTTTTTCTTCAACTACAGCAGTTTTCTTTTTAGCTTTCTTTGAGGGTTTCTCTTCGACAACAACTGGTACTTCTACTGATTCTTTGGCTTTCTTTTTGGATTTCTTTTTTTCTTGAACGACAGTAACAGCAGGTGGTGCTTCATCTTCAACAACTGCTTTCTTTTTTTTATCTTTTTTTGAAACTTTCTTTGTTGCATCTTCTGCTGTTATTTCAGAAGTTTCTTCAATCTGAAAATTAAAAATTGTTCCTAGAATGTGTTTTTTGTTGTGTGTGCAAAGGAATTTATGCATGCAGAAACATTTGTGCACACAATTTAATTTGGATGCCAATATTTTTAGGCTTTCAGGTTTGCAGTTTTAGTGAAAACATTGGCATCAAACTGTCCACAGGCAAGAATGTCCCAAACCCCAAAAAGGTTTACCCTGCAAACTAACACTTATTTATTGATGTATGTTTATGAAACATTTTTAAAACCTGCTGATGATCTTCACTTCAGAATGAAGACAAAAAGATAGATCTGAGAAAGTAAGCCTGAGCCAGTCGTTCTAGCCCCAATGTAAATAAGAAGCTGAAAAATTTTTGGTTGACTCTTCTTTTTTTATTGAAACACATTTAATTATCAAAAAAACAATTTAATCAAACCATCGTTTTGCTTCTACTAGAGCAAAAGAAGTGAGTAAAGAACAGATATTTTTGATGATTTTCGTCGCCATTCCGATTTTTGCATCATAGCATGCTATATCAATCATGCAGCATGCATGCGTGAATGTTAAAATCGGCCTAACCAACAAATTAAACAGAAAACGCAGCCAACGTGGCTCAACTCATACCTTTCTCTTGTTCTTTACTTTGTCTTTACCCATTTTTATTTGTCAAAAATGAACTTCAGATGTTCAAGAATCACGACTTCACCGGTGTACTTCAAACCAAAACTTTAAATGGATTTAAACTCCGGCGGCAGTTCAGCGAAAAAATTTCGACACTGCACGTGGAGAATATTTGTGAAAAGGACCGAAGCACACATCCAAACGTGCTCTGACGGTTTCTAGAAGCTCCTTCGCAGAGGCGTCACAAATTGACATAAAAATTCTAACAAAAATCCATGTAAAAATGATGTGAATTACTGGCAGATATGTGTAAAAAACAAAATAATAGTTTCGAACAAAGGTTGCTAGTTGTAAATAAGAAATCAAACATTTCATCTTGGATTTTGTTTTGTGGAAAAGCTTCCATTTCATTTCAAAATTTCATCCTTCTGGGCCTCGTGGTTGCGAGGGACGGAAAAAAAGTCATGTGACTGTGGTTAAGAAATAAATCTTTTGTTTATAATTTCATACCCAGACTCCTCTTTTCAGCGTTTCTTTTCCATTGACGACATCTTGGATTTCGCCCACAAGAAAACTGCCTGCACTATTCTATATTCTAGTTTTACGCTTTGGAAAAGCTTAATCTGACATAAAAGTGTTGCAAAAATTTAAAGTCCCAAGAGACGATTTTACTTTGAAAATGAGTCGCAATTCATCTGGATATAAGGTTTTCGTTGGTCGAATTCCGCACGATGCGAGGACACGAGATGTTGAGAATTTTTTCAAAGACCACGGGTTTTCAAAATGTATCAGAGACATTAATCTGAAAACTGGTTTTGCTTTTGTTGTAAGTATTCCACGAGGAGACAGGCAACGGCATTATATGTACGGAAAAGCAAGAATATATTTTATTAGCTAGCCAAAATTCATTGACTTTGTTCGTTTTGTTTTCCTGTGTCAGTGTGTGGTGTGTTGTCTTAAAAATAGCATTTTTTAAATTTCTTCAATTCTTAGTAGATGCAGATCAAACAAAGCTAATGAGAAATATAGAAATTACCCTACCTAGCTAGCTTTTTATCACACACATCTATATAGCCAGTGCAGTTGAAACATTTAAAAATTGTGCTAAAAAATTTGTCACAGCCAAATATTTTCAGCATAAATTTGACCCCTTTCCTTGCACAAGAAAAGATATTTTTTCAAAACCTTAATTTTGAAGGATTCAACCTGCAACTGTGTGGGGGAACCCTATCACTTTTTGACAAAATCTCCACAGAAAATGTCTCTCTGTTCTGGTTTAAAAAATGTGCAGGCAGAACATTTTCTTGTACTTGCCTTACTTACAGTCTAGTTTGGTCACACACCACACCACCTCAAAATTATAAAATATGAGTAAATGAACCCTAAAGACCTTTGTGTGGAAAAAAACAAATGGCATTAATTAGTCTCTTGTATAGACTTTTTCTGATGTCCCCAGCCTCATGCTTAAATAGTTGTTTTGATATTTGACAGAGATTTGAGTAGTTATTAAATGATGTATAAAACAAGGATTGGCTTCTGTATTCTATATATATTTTGGCTTGTCTGCATCTTTGAAAACGAAATATGGTAGGGTGCTATATACCCATAGTATCAACTCTGATTTACACAGGAATTTTGCATGGTCCTGCATAATGCCAAGAACTATTTCCAGGCATTACAGAAGCATTTTTGGGCAAATGGGGCAGAACCCTGAAAAGTATGGCAAAACATTGGGAAAATAAAAGAATTTAGCTATTTTTTGAGGTCAATGGGGCAGCTGCCCCTCCCCTATTCCGGAATCTATTTCTTTGCACAAAAAAAAAATTGCCTTTAAAAGTAGTAGAGTACACCCATCTTTTTTACTTCTCACAACAAGACTTCCAGCAGCAATATATACATGTTTTCCAGAATTGGTTGTATTTTATTGTGTGTAAATTGTAACAGGTAAATATCAGCATCGTTTTTTATGTAGGAATTTGATGACTACAGAGATGCAGATGATGCAGTTTACGAATTACATCACAAGGAAATGCTTGGGTCAAGGGTTGCGCTGGAACATGCAAAGCCAAACAAAGAAAAATATGGAAGTGGTGGTGGTGGTCAAGGAAGATTTGATCGATATGGAGGAGGAGGAGGAGGAGGAAGTAGAGGAGGTGGTGGTGGTGGTGGAGGCAGATTTAGAGATAAGTATTATATTATATATAAATAATTTTCACAGAGCCTTTGGCTGAAAGTTGATTAAAATATTGTGGTTGTTGCTAGTATTAAATTTGTTAGCCTTGTACATATTATTTTGTGAAAAGCTGACTCTACACCCCTCAAGACTGGATGGAATGTTGCTAAAAATGCACTCAGGCAAGTTGCTTGGAGATGGACCCATATAAAGATTGCACAAAAATCCTAATCCAGAAATCTATCTGTATTTTTACAATTGTCATAGTATAGTCTTGTATAGCTACAATGATTGTAATTCTAATGACTGCCCAAAATGACGAGATCCTTTATTTTTGTTTATAAGATATGGATCACCATACAATACAGACTACAGAATTATTGTAGAGAATCTGTCTACAAGAGCTGGTTGGCAGGTACTGTGATATTTTGTATACATTTAAAATAGAAGTGAACTAAATTCACTGCTTCTGTTTGAATTACGTTGAGACCAGACGTTTATCATAGTAACCTAATACAGAGTGTTAGATGATGGAACTACTACTCACTGGTGAAAGGGGTATGCTATAATAAAACAGTTCTTCAAAATTTATGCAGATCGTGCTTTCAAACTTGTCTAAAATACCATTTTGATAATGTTGTTTTGAATTTATGTCAATTAATAAATAATCTATCCATATACAAATAGTAAAATCTTACAATTTTCCATTTAGTATTACAGTTGGTATGGTTTTGAAATGGGCAAACAGATAAATTGGTAATAACCTGGGCTAGCATTGTGGAAAATTGGTTTTGGTGGCAAAACAAAAAATAGTGCTGATTTGGTAGTTGGTTGCAAACATATTGGCATGCTTATGGCATTATTTGGTATTGGCGTGATTTTGGGAAAATTATCGACTGAACTGGGAATTTGAAGGATGGGAAAATGAAAATAGGGTGTGAGTGGCATGCAAAATTTTTATTGCCCAACAAAGCTAAAAAAACGGTGGTGAAAAACTTGGTGGAAATGCCATCTTTGCTATTTTGGCATGACCAGTTGGTGGTAATTGATAACCACATGGTATTTGCAATGGTTGTGAATGCCTTGTGCATTGCTTTACAATTAGATGCAATTTGAATGATAATTGGTTCAATTGACGTAATTAGGAAATGAGTGGTTGTAGGGAAGAGGTGAGTGTCTTGTCACCCCTTACAATGAGTAGATTACAAGAATTGTGTTTACATAGTTTTATTCTATTGCTAAAATTAAAAGATTCCCTGAGTCAAGATTTCCAGTTCAATGAAAACAGTCAGCCTTGATTTAGAGTGTTCTTCTTTCGATTTTCTTATTATTGTATGTTGAAAAACATTATTTTTGGCTACACAAAAACAATAGTTATTATTTGTGGTTATGCAAAAAATCATAATTTTAACCAAATACATTCTCAGCACTTTTTTGAAAAAACCTTGAAAAAATGCTTGAAAAAACAAAGTTTTATTAGACATTATACAGCAATATTGAATATAAATTGTCAACTTTGTACACTTAATATATAATATCAAAAATATTTTATAGATCTTTTATATATATATAAATTGCATTATAACAAAAGTTAGATGTTTATTTTGCATCTTTTCAGGATTTGAAAGATTACTTCAGACAGCACGGAGAAGTAACATTCACAAAATGTCACAGGGAGAAAGTTGGGGAAGGGTAAGATTTTACTATTTTCATTTTAGATTTTACTTTACATCTCGACTATTTTTGTCTAACTATAGACTTTTTCTTTTAAAAGTTTAAAATATTGTTAGACTGTTAAAGAAACATCACAATTTCTGCTGCTTCTTTATTCAACTCAACACGTAAAATCATATTTTTATCTTAGTGTTGTAGAATTTGCCAGATACGGTGATGTCAAAGAATCAATGCGAAAGTTAGATGGCACAGAACTCATGGGAAAACGGGTCAGGCTTATTGATGTAAGTTTCATACTTTCAATTTTTTAATTGTATGCACATTGTCGGTGACTGAATGACAAAGAATTGAGAGGTGACTGAATGACAAAGGATTGAGAGGTGACTGAATGACTAAGGATTGAGAGGTGACTGAATGACTAAGGATTGAGAGGTGACTGAATGACAAAGGATTGAGAGGTGACTGAATGACAAATTATTGAGAGGTGACTGAATGACAAAGAATTGAGAGGTGACTGAATGACAAAGGATTGAGAGGTGACTGAATGCCAAAGGATTGAGAGGTGACTGAATGACAAAGGATTGAGAGGTGACTGAATGACAAAGGAAATTATCAAATAAAAGATGTGTGGGGTAAAATTTTTCTTTTTTGTGTAATTTTGTCAGAATGTTTTGGTTTTATCAGCTGTGCCGTTTTTATAGATAAGTGATCTTTGTTCAAACTCAAACCATGTGAGTGTGAGTGCAAACCAAACCATGTGAGTTTTTCTAGCAAAAACGCTTGTATAACAGGAAGAGTCGTACTTTCTTTCGCATGAGAAATTAATTTGAGATAAATTAAACTAGACTGATGACATGACCTCTCGCTCCTATCACTCATGTTGTAAGTCTAGAATTAAACCAACTGCTGAAATAAACTTACAACACAATGAAGACTTTCTTATACTAGAATATTTCCCCTTCTTTACACATTCAAATTAATTATCATTTTATTGAAGGATACTCCTAAAGACATGCGCAAAGGTCGATCTGCTTCAAGATCCCGTTCCAGATCAAGATCGCCAAGATCACCAAAACGAAGATCATATGATCGTTCCAGATCAAGATCACCAAAAAGGAGATCCTACGACAGGTCAAGATCTCGTTCCAGATCTCCAGCTGACCACAAAGAAGACTGATGTACTGATATTTTATGCACAAAACGCATTGTCTGCACATAAAGAATTTGTGCATGCATTTGATTATTATGGACCTCTAATCCCGAAAGTATTTGTTAATGTTTGAGAGTGATTTTAATAAGAAGATAAAAATTTATTCAAGCTGTTTTCTTGAAAACAACTGATTAAAAATAAACAAATGTATCTTCAAATTTCATGTTCTGAATGTTAGATTTCCATACCGATCTTCGAGTCTTTTCATATTTAATCATTTTAACATGTATAAAAAGTTTAGAATTTTCAATGTCAAAACCTATGCAAAAGATCTTTTCAGGAAATTTGTTTTGATATGGAAGTAAACTGATAAATTTTGTTTAGGATATAGGTTCAAGAGCAATTAAACATCTGTTGTATTAAGTTTGATATTAGAAAGTGGTTGATAGGTGGATCTACCGCGTAAAATGTAAAGGGATTATCGTCTTTTTCTTTTTGAGTGTTCATCTTTTTTCTTATTGCATAGTAGTATCAGGTTTTGGGAAACAGATTTGTAAATACCTAGCTCTGAACTATATCTATTAAAAATCATTTGATATTAAACAATTGCAAAAAAATTATTAAAGACAAACACAAATGTTTTGTTGAAAAAGTTTACAATTCTGGTAATCATGCAAGAAAACCGTTGTCCAAAAAGGTTTGCGTTTCAGGAAGTCAACAAACATTCCAATTGTTCTGCATTGTTTAGCTCGGCCTCGTTCCAAGAAAAAGGTTTAGTTAACATATTAAATAACTCCATTTTTACGTTCTACAATTTGATTGGTGCGCCAAAAAGTTCAACCTCGAAGGTCGCAGCTGTCCAAATTATTCTTGCATGGTTACCAGTTCATTCTCAGAAAAGTTTGCACACTTTGCCTACTTCATAATTGTGTCGAGTCAAATAGACCTTAAGGAAAATAGGACCGACCATTTAATTTTAATTTAATAATAACTACAAACTAGCATCAACAACTATAAACTAGCGTCGATAACCAAAATTAAGCGAGGGCGATTTATACAGTTCCAGATAAATCAATGAAGTAATCTTGGTCGAGTGTGGTCAATAGTCCTGGATGGGCAATCGACTAAACTTGCATCGATAACCATAGGATTAGCATCAATAACTATAAACAAGCACCAATAATTATAAACTGGGATTAACAACTATTATCTAGCATCTATACCTATAAATAACAGTTATTGTCCCCAGATCAATACCTTTTTATTGATCTTAATTGATAGTTATTGGTGCTAGTTTATAATTATTTATTCTAGTTTTTATTTATTGATCCTAGTTTATTAGCTATTGATGCTTGTTTACAGCTATCTATCCTAGTTTATGGCTATTGCTGTCTACAAAATTTAATGTTCGGGACGTTACGTTAGGTCTTAATTACTAAGTCCACAACAGAATTGAGTTTTATTTCCGAAAAGTTCTATTCAACTGATATTGAGTTTACCACAAACACAACCAAAATTCGTGGTTGATTCAAATGTTAAACTTAACTTGAGATTTAATTAATTTCGTCAATTGCGAAATAATTAAACAGAGAATGATAAACTTTCAATTGAATTCGACTCACGATAATTGCGAAGTTTGAAAAAAAAATCTTTTTTGAGGTACAGTACAATATTTGTGCTGAAGAAAAGAGATTGATCAAAAGTTGAAGGAATTAGGTTATTGATCAGTACCGCCAGAAGCTGTTTTAGATTGGGGGGTTATTGTTCTCAAAACAATGGAGAACAAAGGTTTAATTAATCAATTGTTTTAAATCATCATTGTTCTTGACATTATTGGGGGCTACGCTTCCGACGGTACTGTTGATAGTAAATTATATTATGAATTTATTATCATACAGCATCATTGAATTAACCCTTTCACGCCCTGAGTTATTTCTGCTTAACTGGCAAATCCTATGCAAGTTTTATTTTACAGGGGGTAACACACCCTAGCCTAATTATTAAAAATATTAACCTACGTTGAAATATCTTAAATTAGTATAAATTTAGGTCCGTGTTTAACTCCTTGAAATATGGCGTTTTACGTTGTTTTTCAATGGGCTAACTGGCCCTTCCCGGGGTGAAAGGTTAAGTCTGACAAAAATACCGATTGTTAATATAAGATCTGAAAGAAAATGCTGAATAATATAGATGATGTTTGAGAAAGATTCTAATGTAATACCATCATTCTCATGTAATACCATCATTTTCATCAATTCGTAAAAATACACCCATTGTTATATGTAAATGCAATTGTGTACGGTGCAAATATGAGTAATAGCACGTGGGCAGTACTAAACAGGCAAATCATGTGCAAGTTTTATTTTGCAGGAATTAGGTAGTGCATGCAAACCAAGTTAACCTATTTCAAAAAGGGTTTCCCATTATTAAAAACATTCCTTCGTCCCATTGGACACCTATCGCATTACACACCCATCATCGCTTAATTAACGTTTTACTTTTCATCGTATACCATCATATTTTCATCGTGCTGTACCAACAAAAATCGTCAAGGTCCTCAAATGCTCAACTAAAGAGTTTACAAAATACATCGCTGCAAGCTCAGAGTCGTGATATACCTCTCCGAAAACCATGATTTTGTCACGCTTGATATGTTGTGGAAGATACATTCCCGCCATGACCAGTCCAATTGGTATGATGAAATTTTCCAGGGCTTGAAAGCAGCTCGTATGTATGAGCTCCAAAATAATCTCTCTGTGCCTATAACCAAAATATCACTCTCATTAAATCATACATTCCTGTTTTCTTTAACCTTGTTCTAGATGAGGTATCAAATTTTATGGAAAGCAGATTGCCAAAATAAGTTTCAAAAACCCTTGAAATGGTTGAAAGATTGGCTGGGGGTAGAATATGGAAAGAATTGATTGCTGGGAGGTATAGGTAGGTAGGTATTACTTTGCCACAATTTAAAGTTTACAAGTTTTTAAGGATACTACGCTAAAGAACTAGAATATTTACACAGATTAAAATTACAAAGGAAAGAAAATAGCAATTAATAAATATATATACACAATTTTTAAAAATATCACAATACCCCTAACTAGAGTGGCAGGGATAACATCAA
>JAYJMH010029533.1:0-17352 GCA_036873815.1 Phacellophora camtschatica
ATGACTCTTAGATATGATTGTGATGGAAAACAACGCACAGAAGGAAGGGACAGAAAAAGTTTACCCCCACCAAAATGAATTAACCAAGACTTCTAAAGGAAGAAGAAGTGACAGTGATTTTGGCTAGACATGCATATTTTGCAATGTACTTTGCAAAATGCAATTTGCTTTAGTTTCAAAAATGACTCTTAGATATGATTGTGATGGAAAACAACGCACAGAAGGAAGGGACAGAAAAAGTTTACCCCCACCAAAATGGATTAACCAAAACTTCTAAAGGAGGAAGAAGTGACAATGATTTTGGCTAGACATGCATATTTTGCAATCTATTTTACAAAATCTATATTATGTTAGTTTGAAAAATGACTCTCAGATATTATTGCGATGGAAAACACCGCACAGAAGGAAAAAACCAAAGAAGTTTACGCTCACCAAAATGGATGAACCAAGGCTATTAAAAGAAGTAAAAATGGCAGTTATTTTGACTAGACATACTTATTTTGCAAGCTACATTACAAAATCTAATTCACAGGACTCTGTAATGTGGAGGAAACAAAACTTACAGAAGGAAAAAGCCAAACGCCACAATGGAACCATAATTTGACAATTAAGACAATAGCCACCGTCTTGGTAACCTGAGAACTGTAAAACTTGAGGACTTGAATGTAAAAACAGAGCAATTTTGATGCCCAATTTAATTGTTTTTAGGAAATTTAACCTATTTGGGGTCTTTGCCATTTTGGGTTTCTTTTCCTCAAAAAATTCTTGCAAAGAGTATAGCTTTGTAAAATTTGTATTTCTTGAATAGCATTATTGATATGCAAATAGAATTTACGAATATTTTGTTCTTATCAAAGTTATCTGCAACTACAAAATAGAGAATTATGATAAAGATGCCAGCGGGGCATCCTTACAAAGAAACTTTGCATCCGATGATCAAATTTCGATAGCTTCGACTGCTGATTTCAACATAAAACGCAGTGTTAGAAATAGCCCCACCACCATATTTAACGCATTCGCTTATTAAACATGAAGTTGGTTTCGTAAAAAACCAGTCAGACTGTGTCAGTGACACAAGTCAAACAAGGTCTATGTCGAAGAAGCATAGAAGCTTAGATAAAAAAAATGCCTCAAAAATACAACCCTGTATGAAGCTCTAGAAGAGCCAAAATCCTCTGAAAGTATACAAACAAATTCAACCATAAATCATTTCAAGAAGCAGCTTACTCCTAAAAAGGTTTCTCCTAGGTAACTTTGGAAAATGGAGATTAGATATATCTTCATCATCCTGGTCCGGAATATAAAAAATCTACTGGAAAAGCTGCCAGAGCTCTGTTAAGCCATTAAATTGTTTCTTGGATGAAAGATCATAATAATTAATGCATGTATGTATTTACTTTTAGAGTACCACAAGTATACTAGACTAAAATATGCATCTGAAATGTGACACTATATTTATATATTTATGTCTATTTGTTATGTGTGACCACATACATCACTGACTACATACAGCACATTACCTACATACCAACCCATCCCATTGCTCTATTAGTTTCTTAAAAGTTTGGATATTTTCGGCCAGTTTGATATCTTTTGGTATGGCATTTCAAAATATTTACTGGACTGAACTATAAATATTCATATACAACTCCCTGTACTATTTATTGCGTCAACACAAAAGCACATTTCTTACATTTTTCAATACTGAATTAATAAATTTACTTCGGAAAAAGTAACATAAAAATAAATACCTGTATGTTCTTTAACAACCAATCGAATGTAGCCAATAAAACCACGTGCGGAGCAGATAAGCAATGGAATATTCGCACGCCACAAAAGATCTGACAACTTTATCAGCTCACTGGAAAAAAATAATTTCACAGCATTAAATTAACAAAAAATTCAGTTCCGAATATGACAATGCGATTTGTAACTGTGAAGAATATATTACACACCTTCAATGCAGCCAAGCTTATCTCTGTTTATTTTAAATTGATTGAATGACACTAGAGATTGTAGATTGTACGTAATACCTAGTAGTAGGTCAATGTACAGTCAGTCTACAGTATCATTAGACAGATAGAGGTGTAAATCTATTCTTTTAAATCGGAAATGTTATTGTCATTTTCGAAACCGAAGTCGCCGCAATCCTTTGTGTCCCCCCCCCCATTGTTGACTCAAACGTTAAACCTTCCTTAGCTTTAACTAACTTTGCTATCTTTTCATTTTCGATAAAACGTAAACAGCATCATAAACTTTGGCCGAGTTTTTGGCATGTGTGTTCAAACGATAGGTTCAACGTGGATTTACTATAAATTTAATTGATCATTTGATCATTAAATTGGCCTCAACTTCAGTGTGGCGCATAAATTGAGCCTTGGTTGCATGGAAACGGTATATGCATTTTAGTTTAATTCTAAAAAGTAGAGAAATGGTGCTATGAATCATGAATTTCAAAGTGTTACTACTCCAATAACTTAAAGTAATCATTTTTTGTTAAACCGAAAAGAGACTCAAAGAGGCAAAATACTAAAACAACTTTAACCCAAAAAAGGATCAATACAAAGTTTAATTTGTTTACCTTTACCAAAATTACCAGAAACAATTTTCCCTGGGTCACAACCGTCATTAATTCCTCGAACAACTAAAGTAGTACATTTTACTTACAGTGGATCCTTGCTATTAAAAACTGAATTTTTGGCTTTAGTCTCGTTGTTTATCAAATGATTCTATTGTTCTCCTAAATATTTTGAGCTTCCGTTTCTTAATTTGCAGATTTTTGATAGCGGGGATCTACTGTAATATATATTATCCTGTTTACTCTCGTTGTAATCTTCGAAGAAAAAACAAACATGTTATGCTGATGCTTTCACACAACTAAAAACACTGTCTTAATTAAAGCATAATTAGAAAAACCAGTGTCAAACTTAAACAAACAGAGTCATAGGAACACGTTCAGTGACGACCACGAAAAAATTTCTTGAAACGAAAGAAAACTATTGCCCACACAATTACATTTATATTTTCGTTTTTTAAAATAGAAGAAAATTTGCAGTTAACTATTGCCATATGTCCGAAGAAATAAGTTGGAAATTTTCTAGAAGTATGATTTTGACAAAATTTGAATCGAACTTCCATAATCCTGAATATAGAAAATTATTTTATGTTGCATTTACTAACCTTTCTCTCAAGTCCGAAGCAATTACAACCGTGAACTCTTTGTAAAATTCTGGATCATTTTCAACAAGTTCTCCAGGGTCCTAAAACATTGATGTCATTAAATCTAACAGCAGAGTCACGAAAATATTGCGGTCACAGGGTCGTAGAGCGGAGGAGCGTCCATGAGAACAAAATATTTTAAATACTGTAAATACACTCAGTACATGCCAATTTCCCATTGTAAACGGAGGAAGATTTGGACTGAAGCAAGTTTTTTGCTGGAAGAAGGTTGTAAACTTTTCTAGACTCTGCTTAACAGTACATACGTTTTTCATAAGAACAGCTAGCTTCTGTTTCAGCCTGAATTTGTTCATATTTTTAGACTGATTTTTATAAACTTGCTAACCCCACTCTTCTCAAAAACGTCTTTAAAGAGTGTTTCAGGTCAAGTGCTTGTATTTAACGTAAGTAATTTCTGAGATACCAAAACAACTTGAACAAAATCTCAGCCTGGCTAATTTCCGTGAATACGAAACGATGCAATCAAACTCGCAAACATTAGAATTCTGGTAAAGTTAGTCTCTTTAGTATAGGAAAATTTAAATAATGCAAACTAAAGTATAAAGTAATTAACAACAATATAAATAATTAACAAACACTAAACAGCAAACTTTACAAGTTATCCAACAAGGAAAACAAAATTCTTTTTACCCAAGAGAGTTGTTTTTATTAAATTCCTGATTAAATATCTAATATCTTTGATAAGTGGATCTTGAAAAGTGGATGCATGTAATATTTCTGGTTATCATTTCAATTTTTCAATTTTGTTTTTGTTGTCATCTTCAAACTCGTTACACATTTATTGCACATGCGTAATTTTGTTTCTATTTTGCTCATTGTCTGAGCTTTTGTCTCACTCTGAGGCATCTTCATCGACTGAGATGGTTTCGTTTGATCATTCAATTATTTTTGTCGCTCAGTCGATGCAGATGACTCAGGAATGAAGTAGAGGCTCAGATATTGACGAAACAGAAATAAAATGACAAGGAATGCACGTGTGTGAAATAAAGTGCAATGAGTTTAGCAATGGCAACGAAAACAAATTGGAAAAAAATTGAAAAAAACTCGGGATCAATTTATAATTTTAACTGATTCTATTAAAGAAAGAGGTGATTTTCAATCAAATTCTCAATGCAATTAAAACGTAAGCTTGATGATTAGTAAAAAAAGATGAACCCGTTCTAGTTCTTTCTTCATTTCTTGCAGAAGTTGTCAGCGAAAACATTTCATAACTTAGAACAATTATTATCAACTCTTCCATGTTGAAGAAAAAGACTATTGCACTATTCCATGATAAATTAGTACAAAAAAAAGGCTATTCCCTGTTAAACATTTATTTTACGTTTCAAAAAAAAAAACAATGTCTATTGTGTGAGCTATTCATTTAATGAACTGATCTTACCTCAACCAAAAAATGTCCATGAACATCTTCATTCAACTCCTGGAGAAACCGACAAGCAGACTTGGCTCGAGACTACAATAACAAATCAGGAAAATTCTAAGAAGCGTGTATTGAACGATTTAATATCAAGTTGATACTACATTTTAGCTTTTGACTTAGCTGTCAACTGCAAACTCAAAATTATGTTGCATACACGATTTATATTTATAAGCAACTGCTTTATAAGCAACTGTACTGAAGTTTGTCTGAAAATTAAGCAACTCTACTTCTGAGAAAGAAGATAGAAATAAGCAACTTACGAGAGACAAGTAAGCAATTTTGGCCATATGAATACATGATGTCATAATTACAGCTTCATAACACCCCCGTTTCGAAAATTTGTAGTTCCGGCCAAAAAAAATTGCCTTTTGTCCGAACATTTATAAGCATGTAAAATGAAATGGTAAAAAGGAACATAAAAAGATTTGAATTATTCACAAAAATGCTAAAACATTAAAATAAAGGAGGGTGCAAAATTTATTTAAAACATAACAAAAAATAAATTTAAAAAAATGAAAGCCCCGTTGTCATAAAATGCTAAAAAACTTTGCCCCGTCAATATGTATGCCCCGTATGCTTCACTTCAAGTGGAACAAAACGACCGCCCGACTATTGCCATTATTTTGATGATTTTAAATACATTATTTATTCTGAAAGCTAGATCGATTATATTTGAGAAAATTTCAGTGTACTTGAATTCCAAATTCTCTGTTAAGTCGGCCAGAAAAGAGAAGAAAACGGTCATTGCCCCGTCGAGAGTGGAGCCACAAAATATAGTTCCCCCGTCTTTGAACGGTTCAAAAAAGTGCCTGCCCTGTTGCATTCTCCACCGGCCTTGCTCTAAAATAAATTTTGCACCGTCCTTAACTACACTGAAATAATCAATGACCGTTCACAAAATTATCGAGTTCTTCCATATTACTGCACAAAAAGTATGATTACTAAACCAAATCCAATTTTGATAATTTTTCAAACGTCTGAACATTTGATGGGCCAACCACCCAGTATATTTTGTATTTCTCTAAAACATTCACCAGCATCCAAGTGCTCCCACGCTTCTATAGCAATGTATGCAGAGACGTAGGAGCTGGGAAGCATGGGAGACACTATGCCCCCCTAAGTTTCTGGGAATGTCCTTTTTATGGCACAAGCACATATGCCTTTCTGAACAATAGGCAAAAGTGCCCCCTCAAGAGTCTTGCCCCTCGAGAAAGAATTGCTTTAAACGTTTCTGAATGTATGTATTTGTCAATTTAAGTTTCTGACGTGTTGGCTGTGTATAAAACCTTTTAATTTAAATTACCTATTTCATTTGAGTTAATGAGTCTGGTCATAGATTTTCTTGGACACCTTTACAGAATAAAATGATGTGCCAAAAGAAGGACATGTCCTTAAATATGACCCATCGTATTCAGATAGAAAATAAAGAATAATTCCTTACCTTTCCAAGACTGCCTTCATCGAGAAAAAAACTGAAAAAAATTAAATACATACAAAGTAAATGAACATTAAGGTAACGTGGACTAAACTTACTTTCAAAATCATTTATACTTTTTGATTTAAAGTTTTATAAAATCAAAAACAGGCAGCAAAATTTGCATGAAAATAATGCTTGAAATGAAAAATTAGTTTAGAAAGGCATTAAATTGCAAATGTTTCAGTTCAATTGAAAGTTGCTAAAATTGATTTTTATTTAAACCTACTTGTTTCCAAGATCCTCTTCTTTGACAATACAGTTATCCACAACTGTAAATTTTCCAATTCCTAAAAATTTAAAGAAAATTCTCATATTTCTTCAAAAAGTTATAAAGCATGCTCTTTAATTTTTCCAAAAAACGACCAACGTCAACAAAATACACAATATGACATCACAGGGAAATGGGACTATAATTTACTCTGTGAACTTACAGCTTAAAAATAAAACAAAATTCAAATAATTACAGTAAATACAAAATGAAAAACAATGTTAAAAAACAAAAATGATCAATTTTAGTCCAAAAAAGTACTTTGATTGTATCTCTGTTTAACTGGCCAAGAAACCTTTTATTACCTCATAAAATAATCTGTATCACACATCAAAAGGACTGACCTGGAAATCTTAAATTCCACAGAACACAAAAGAAACGAGATTGATAACATACAACCATTTGATACAGACACCTCCAAAACAACAGACAAATGGTTTCATCACAAAGTTTTGTCCTAAAATTCTACTGGGTCATATCTTTGTAAAAGAATGCCCCTTGCAGATAACAGACACCTTTTTAGGAACTGACAGTAAAACTGGTCCCGTAGGTGTCCGTTATAGAAAGGATCCACTGTATCGCACATAAAACTTAAGAAACAAGATCTTGAAAGCATATAATCATCTGATACATCAAAAGGACTGACCTGGTAGTATTAAACACTTCAATGTCTCAACTCCAGTTGCAGAAGCATTGATCAAACAAATGTTTGCATTTTCTAGTGCTATTTGTCCATGGTTTCCCCAAAGTCTAGCAATTTAAAAAAATTTAATATACAAAATATATTGATAGCAAAACTATTTAATGATAAAATAATTGCTTAAAATGTATATGTGTGTTAAAATAATTAAAAAGATTAACCGTGGATTCAATTTGCTATAGTACAACACTACTTCGATTTGTTTTGGAGATCATGTACAATTTCTTCATACAAAGTTCTAGAGCCCAGATTCTGATTTAGCACACAAAATTTAGTCTTTATATGGAACTTTCACTCCCTTAGTGTTTGTGATGCTGACTTTATGATGAATTAAAGTTTTTTGAAATTTTTGTAATGGATTTGACAGTGAAAAAGTTTAGCTCTAAAATTTAGAATGAAGAAATTTTGAACAGTTTTTATTAGGGCTGCTAGTAGAAATGATTTAAAAGTAATTCTTGATGTTTCTGTAGAAAAGGTCTCTGAAATTTTCAGAATTATTGTTTCCGAATTCATATTTCAGTTAAGTCTAAATTGAAATCCTCCAATCATCAAAATTTTGTAGGCTTGAAATCACTAATCGAATGCACTTGAAACACTATTCACAAAGTTTTGGATCATTTTTTGAACCAATACAAAAGGCTATGCAGGATGGAACAATTGAAAAATGATGCAGCACCAATTTGGAGTCATACTTGTACAGAGTAAACAAAAAAGCAGAAGTCATACTTATACAGCATAAACACTAGCAAGCACAAACAAAGAACTTGTGCGTCAAATATCAAATAGTGATGCACCACAGTGCAAACAAAACCTAAAAGAAAAAACTATACCTCAGCTGTCTGTCATATTTCTTTTCTTTTTCTGTATTTTCAGTCTGTGATCTTGACATTTTTGCAGAAGATTGTTCCATATGACCTTCTGGCTCCTTTCTTTTCATTTTCCAGTCTTCATTCTAAAAACTCAATAAAAGATAAAAATCAAAACATGCAAATTTTGAACAATCTTAAACAATAGCAAATGGCTCATTGATTTAAACGTAGCACAAGGAGAAAAATTCAAAGAACTATTTGCAGATTTATGTGATAGTGCATGCACACAAATGGCAAAAAGCATAATTGAATCATTAAATGACAGCACTTGCTTATTACTCTATTAAATTAGAAAACAGTAACAGTAAATTCTGTTGTATTATACATCAAATCAGCAAGACCTTTATAGTTTAACATTGATATGTGCACACACGAGTAAAGCAGTAGAACTTTCATAAAACTAAAGTTCTAGTCAATCACTTATTCTTGCTGCATTTCAACATTTTTGCATAATATAATTGACCAGGTCATTTCTTACTATTATTTACTGAGTACAAGCAATTTTATTCCATGATTTTCCAACTAATAGTAATGATAATGCAAAGACAATTTGCATTATTTTATTCATAATATTGTTATTATGCTAACCAATTTCTGAAACATGTTTAAATCAATGTTGCACACTTTGTTCTTGTCTACCATGACCTGCTTGAATACTCTGTTTAAATGTGCTCTTGCTCTAACATTAAGCTATGGTGCTTCTTGAGTCATTTTTGTTAATTTATGTATGAACACAGAAACCTTTTTCAATTGAAAAAGACATCGTGAAATATTAATCAGAAAACTTTCCCAGATGACACAATCATTAATATTTAAACAATACTATTTTTTTCAGATATGAAAATAAAACTTTTTACATAGTATTGAGGATTTCATTGGCAGTTTAAATGTACTATCTTATATAATGTTAAATTTATAAAAAGTCTTAAATTTCATGAAAGTTACAAGTTTTGATGCATCTTGTGATGTAATTATGAATCATAATCAAATATTGTTTAAGCCTATTCCAGTCTGGAAACCTTGCTCCATGCACCAAAGAACTTTGGTGCATATTTTCACCAACATCCATAGCAGGACAATTGAACAAAAGAAATAAAACAATGATCCCAAACTCACTTTGGTGTGCCATGTGCAACCAAAGTTTTCAATCTGATGCCAGTATTAATGTTTTTGTATGGTTCCACAAAAATGTCAAATTATTTGCTAACTTTTGAGTATTTTGATGGGTAGTTTAAATTTAAAGGCAAAATTTAGCATGTTTTGCATGCTGCTTTTACAAATCATTATCAAATATTTTGTTTGTGTCTATTCATGTTTTTGTATGGTTAATATAACTATGAGAAAATCTTACATTATTTGTTTACTAATAAATACTATTGAGTATTTATGTGAGTAGAGTTTAAATGTAAAATATTAAATTAAGTAAAATTGTAAACTCAATTGAACGCCCCCCTGGCCTGGGAGCCTGGTTACCTTTATATTATCTGTATGTTGATATTGAAAGTCACTCATAATTCATATTAAAAGACTTCAAAAAAAAAGCCAGAAAATATTGATGTAGACCAGGTGCGCCTTCCAAGTCCAAGTGGGAAATTTAGATTTTTAAAAAAGTGTTATTTTGATGTTTATTTATTAGATTAAAAGCAAATTATGGTTGACGCCGAGTGCAGCATTGTTATTATGGCGAGTGCAGCACTGTTTTGGCTGTCTTGATTGACACAAAAGTGCACCAAGCTTCACAGCAGTCAGTGTGCCCCCTGATGATGGGAGGTGTTTTCATCTTTGTTGGGTGTGCACCTGATGAGCTGCGCTGGCGCGTGCGCAGCAGCAATTATGCAAACTGGGAGACAGTATAATTTTTACGTTTCTTTTTTTGTTTTAATTGCCCAACAAAATTATAAATTTAAAGGAAATCTTCCCAATTTAAAACACTAAAAATACTTACCAGTGCCATTCCACATTCCATTATCCATTTGTATATTAACAGTAGGCCATTTAGACTCTTTTGGGTGAAATTTTTCCTGAATAAGAGACCATTTCCATGACAACTACATTTCAATTCTTTTTAATAATGGCAGCCGAAAAGGTAAGTAATTTTCAGTTGATATTTCGTTTCTTCTTATTCATCTTTTGAGACACATTCATATTTTCCAAATGAACGCAAAAAGCGTGAATACAGAAAATTAGCTTGAGCATAATTTTTTATAAAAACAACAAAATCTGAACCAAAATTAAAAAGAACAACAACACAACCAACAACAATCGACATCGTCAGTTATGTTGATGATAGTAGAAATCTGAATTCAATGTCCTGCATAACATACTTTTTTTTTTGTTAAGATGCTTCTTTCTCTGTAGTTTCTTTGATTTGCAAAATTAATCAGCATTTACACAGGCTTTAGGAATCGTTGTTGTGTAGTGTGTGTGTTTTCTGTTTTTGGTTTGCCATCACCAATAATAAATAATTTTTATAGGACACAAGCAATGATGATGAGAAACCAAATTTTTATAGGTGAGGAGAAACCAAAAAATAGAAAACCCACAAACATAAAATGCATAAAAGGTCGTAGGATACAATAAAAACAGATAGGTAATGGGAAGGCAATAATAAAAAATTGAAAACACACCGTGAAATGATTTCCAAAGCCTGTGGCATTTACTGTTCCTTTGTACCTAGGCTATTCAAAGTCAATGCGAAAAAAAAGGAATCAAGCGTGCAATTGATGTCGAAGAGCTCTATCTTGCAAATAGGTAAGTTCTATTACAATAGGTATATAATTTAGTTTATAACAGCATTTTAAATTGACAAAAATTTCCATGTTCGTTTTGTTTCATCAAAAAGCCTTAAGATTTCATTTACATTTGCAACCTGAAAAAATGATGGCAAAATCAAAATGAAATAATCCCGGAAAATTTTTTCTTATTTAAATATTTATTTAATTTTTCATTTGTTTCAGCAACATTGATGGAATTCCAAATTTATCCAAATTCAAAAGCTTGAAAAGACTTTGGCTAAATGAAAACAAGGTACTGAATCTTACATTTCTTATAGTGCAGAAAACTGATAATAAAACAAGAGTATTCGTCTATAAATGGTTTAATAATGTGGAAACATTCAATTTATTCATCAATTTTTCATTATGGTTAATTATGTTCCACAATTTTAAATAATAAATTTTAAATAATAAATAATAACGACTTTAAATGCAAAATAATATTGAGATAATTACAAAATAAATATTTGTATTTAGTAGGTGGATAATTAGCAGATACAATTCCAGCATTTAAAAATATTAAGGTTAAGCTTTTGTTTTCCCATTATTCTTCTGAGAAAATGTGCCCAGAAGTTTCCCATCAATGGTTTCTTAACTGGTGACCCAGGGAAATCACTAAAAATTCAATTTTGTTATCAATCTTTTAAATCTGTTGTCTAGCAACCATGGGAAAGACCGAACTTGATTATACTGCTTTCAGCTTATTGAATGCACTGCATTTGATTGGTAGATTAGAAAACATTGCTACTTTGGCCACGTGGAAAAATTATGACATTTTTGATAACCTGGTAATTACAGCCAAAACATGTTTATTGCGATTTATTTCGCGTAACGATTCTGAAATTTTCAACAATGATTATTCAGAGAACCAGCCGTATGGTAACATCCCTAACATGCATCAAAACCAAGTTGCTCATAAAAACGCTTAATTTTACTGAGTTTAAGCCACTGCTACAGCATTCATGGTGGCAAACGATTTTACCCTTCCTCTACATAAATTATAAAAAATAAACGAAGCTGACAACAATGATGACCATCAGCTATAACATTTTTCTAATAGTTCGAAGGGCTCAAACAAGCAATAAACAAAACTCAATTGACACCAAATTTGTACCCGTTGTCCCAAGTTGGTACCCGTCGTCCCCATTGGTATTCGCTACTTAGTTTAGTTCTACCATAGTCATACTTAACTGACTATAGTTCTACCATCCAGTGACAGTATGTCTTATATCTCTGTGTTTTTTGTGATTTCAGCTTTATCGAATGCAAGGACTACATAGCAACTACCAGTTAACAGAACTTTACCTTCAAAATAATACCATCACCGAGATAAACGGATCCTTGCAAAATCTGACTTGTCTTCGAGTGTTACTTCTTCACGGAAACCAACTCACTGTTCTCACCGATGCAATATACGAATTGAGGAACATGCAACAGCTGAAGGACTTGAGTGAGTAAGGGGCCAGGGGGTAAACCTTAATATATGAGTACAGGAATGTGCCGCTGATATGGATGGGTTTGAAGGCAGAATTTCTCTAAACATGGGTATGATTTTTAGCAAAAATGCCTTAATGTTGGGTTAGATGTTAAAAATTGTCCTAAGTGTTGGGTATACACGAAAATTTGAACATTAAAGATGGGTGGGTTTATAAAATCTTAGCGGCACACTCCCGTCTGACCTTTGGACATGTACCCCCCCCCCCAGGGAGGGGTCTTTAAGTTATACCTCACCTCTTACACGAATAAATTAGACCAGGTTAACCCTTTCACGCAGTGATTTATTTCTTATCACTGGTAAGGTGCAGGTGTTGGTTCAGCACGTACAATAAACTTACGTTAAAATATCTGAAATAAATATAAAGTTCGGTCTGCGTTTACCTCCTGAAAATATGACATTTTATGTTGTTTATCAATGCACTATATAGGGTTTCAGGGGGGTCCTAAAAGGGTTAAAACATGCATTAAAGTTGCATCTATTATTTTATCAAGATCTATTTGGAAATCCTCTGGCGCAAGATTATGACTACAGAACATATGTAATATTTCACGTCAAATCACTGGAGCTTCTTGATCGAAAATGTACGTATGATTTTCTTAATTGAAAAATTTTTGAATACAAAACCAATATTTTCAAACTATCTCGTGTGTGCTCCTCTTTACGACGCAAAATATCAACTCGAATTTAAACGAGCATATTTGTTCAAACTTGGAGTTTGGGCCTGTTCGAAGGTAATGCTCATTAAACTATAGCTATACAGCAAGGCCCTGCATTTAAGAAACTGATCTTTTTAATTGAGACATATCGTTTGCAAATATTTTCTATTGTTTCTTATTGTTCTTCTGAGATTTTTTATCAGTTGTTTCCTGAATGTGGGGCCTTAATGTAATTAAGTTTCTGTAACTCATCTAGGCAGGATTTGTTTCGCACGTGACTCCGTATTTCAAGGCATGTGCCGGAATGTCCCATTGTTTCATGCTGGTCTCAATAAATATATCTTATCCGAGTTTATCTATGTTTCCGCATAATTTTGGGACATCATTTTCATTAAACATTGCAATTATGTGAAAAATAGGCCAGTTTGTTGTAAAAAATTGTTTTTGAGATGGTTCATTTCATTTTGAAGACAAAAATTGCAAAAGAATATAGACAATCGCCGGATTTTGGGACATACACAAGACCACTGTTCACATAAACATGTTCACTATTATCATTTTCTTGGAACTCGCTAGGAAAGGGAAACTTGATTCCGATTTGACTGATCAATCATAACACAACAGTGAAGAAAACCTCGTAAGATACAGTAAAATCCCACCTTCAAAAGACAAATTTAAAAGAAACCCAGACACTTAATTTTCAATAAAACAAAATCTTGTTTATATGAAGAGTAGGTGAGTTGAAAAAGTCAGTTTCGCAAAGGTGGGACTTTTATTGTATATGTCTACGTTTACTGTAGCGTGTGATAAAATACTGAAAATAAAATTTAACGATTTCATATTTTGAGTCTTTCCCTTCTTGCAGCTGTATCAAGAGAAGATCGTGTGAATGCATTAAGAAAATATGAAGTGGAAAGGCAAACAATAAAAGATTCCATTGTATTTGGAAGAAGAGCTGAAGATATAACGCCACGCAGTGCTGATCAGATTTCATCGTCAATTACACTGTCAGCTCACACTTCGTGTTTACGACCGATGGCTTCACAAAGATGCAAGTATATTAGGTTTACTTAAAACGTTGCAATTGCGTCAAGTCAAGTTAAGTCAGATAATACTAACATTTAAATCAAAGACGAATTTTTGGTGTGATAGACTCGATAACAGTCGAATTTTGTTCGACACAAGTGTGACGTTTGAAGCAGGTCTTAATTCGATCCGCGGGGATATCAGGACAATGAGATGAGGGTAAAAGAGATAGATGATAATTTGAAGCTTTTTTGGCGAAAGTTAGTTTAATGTATTGTTGCCTCTATTCTCAGTTGTCTCTTACCCTCTTGCCATTATTTGCTTATTTTAATTAATTAATGTATCCATCGATTTTGATTAGTTTGCTTTTACATTAGTATATAGTAGACTAGATTATTTATAATCGATGCAAAATAAATTTACAATAACAACAACATGCATTGCAAAAACAGGAATATGAAGACAATGAGAGGGTAAAGGGCAGTTGAATGTTTGAAGCTTTTAAGGTGAAAGTCACAGTGAAAAGTGTTGTAGCCTCTGTTTTTCATTTGTCCTTGTCCCTTACCCTCTCGTTGTCATGATACCCCTGTGTTGTTCACATTATCTGACACACTGCCCGTGCATTGCAAAAACATGAATATCAAGACAATGAGAGGGTAATGGGCAGGTGAACATTTTAAACTGTTATGGTGAAAGCCACAGTGAAATTTATTGTTTCTCATGTTTCTCATTTGTCCCTTACTTACCCTCTATTTGTCATGATACCCCTGTGCTGTTCACAGTGTTTGACACACTGGTCATGCATTGCAAAAACAGGAATATCGAAATAATGAAAGGGTAAAGAGCATGTGAAAGTTTAGAGCTTTCATGGTAAAAGCCACAGTGAAATTTAGTGTAGTCTGCCTCTGTTTTTGCTCAAAGTGCCTCGCACACTGGTCATGCATTGCGAATACAGGAATATCAGGGCAATAAGGTATATCTATTTTGTATTCAGTGCAATATTCAGCAACTGGGATACCAGAATCATAGTTTTCTTGTTTTGGCAAAAGCGGGAAAAACCATGCGAAGAAGGAGAAAATGCAAAAATGAGTGAAATCGCGAAATTGTGGTGGAAGGAACAAGACCAGATTTTGTAACGATAGTGAAATCGACACGCCAATTTCTAAGCAATTAGCCATCGCTTTGTCTTGAATGGCTAATCGCTTTGAAATTGGAAAGTGTCGATTTCACCTATTGTTTCAAAATCTGCTCTTGTTGGTAGAAGGGACATTCTGGTATGTTAACATCAAACAGTTTCGGGCTGAAAAATGTTGCACAAGCAACTTCAAACGAAAACGTTTCGTATGTTTTTGGTCTTTGCAGAGCTGTCGCAAAGTTTCCTTTATTCAAATTATCAAGGAAATCTTCCACAGGAAAAGGGTAACTGCTCAATTTGCTTACGATCGCAACTTAATAGGGGCACTGGCAAATTCTAGCAAAAGTATTTTGAGCAAAAAATATTACCAAAATGACTCTTGGGACGTTTTTTAGAGAGATTCAAAAACGTTCGGACGATTAAACTTTTAGAAAACCTGTCCCACCAATTGTGGTAATTAACAAATGGGAATATTTGATTTCAGATGTTCCAAAGCAAGTGAAATACCAAGATGACACGATTGACGGAAAAGATGATGGATTCAGGTGAGCACAAGTCGTTTTTTCAATGAAAACGTTTTTCATTGTTTGAAGAGTAGCTCAGGAAACATCACGCTACAACAGTGTCTAAGGTCTTGATTAAACGTGGCGCTTCTCAAGTTCGACTTTAGCTCGAGATTGGAACGATTTCTAGATATAAGTCAAGCAAAATTGGGTCGATCATAATTCAGCAGGAGATTTAATTGAATTAACTTGCAGAAACGAAATTGCATCACCGTGGCTTCCGCAGTATGCATTAGGTTCGGCACAAGTCGCCGTCTTGCCTTAAAGTTCAACCAAATCATTCGTTAAAAGTCGCTCTTCACATCAACTTTATTGAGCAATTAGGCTCGGCACATGAGAAGCGCGATGTTTAGTCCAGGGCTGAATCTTTTTATCGCTTTCTGTTTCTCGTGAAATCTGTTAAATACTGAAAAACTTTTGTTGTCTTCTCCTTGCAGAGACGAAAGAAACATGACAGAACCTGGAGAATCTGACAATGTCGGAAGGCGAGAGAATGAACGAACAATAATGCAATTCAACAGGTTTGGATGGATCGACGTTCTGGAAGCTAGAAGTCAATCGAAAGATGCGAAAATAGCACCTTGTATATACACATCCAAATTTCGCTAGAAACATTTTTTGATATTTTTTTTGTATTTAAAAACTTCGATTATTTTTATTAGAATGGTTATTTTGACACATATTGGCGTACTTTTAATTTTCTTAAAAGTAACTGAATGAATCTTTTCAGGCCCCGATTGATTTAAAGTCAAAGGGGCTGAAGAAGCAAACAAACTCAATTTCATAAGCAAACAAACAATCTCATAAGTTGCAACTCTAATGACTACTATAAAGTTTGTTATCCTTGGTCTCAACTTCCACATAAAAATATACCCCCTAATCACTTGAAAATAAACCTTTACGTCTATCAAGGCAAAATAAAATATTTAAAAGTAACACACTTATCTGAAAAGCTCGCTCCGTCTTTATGAAACAACACAAGTTTACAACGTTTGTTATAAAATAAGCTTCTAAGACAATCACCGAACCGTATACAGATATCCTAGAGTCAATTAACGACTGCGGAGGCATGCTAACAAATTTCTTTGAATATTTTTTTGGCTTTAATTGGCCCCAGGGCAAAAACTTTAATTGACCCCTCGGTGTTATAGATCATAGTCACAATAAATGACACACGCGCCTTAAATAACGATACACACCATCTCTAAATAAATGACAAATATTGTTTCTTCTTACAATACACATTTCAAAACAACGTTTTGAAAACGAACTGTTATTTGTCATATATCTGGAGATGGTGTGTGTCATTATTTCCAATCTCAACTATGATCTAGCAACGACCCGGTTATTTGGGACCTGTTCTATGGAGTCGGATTTATTTCTGCTAAACAGGCAAATCTTATAATCCTACTCAAGTTTTATTTTATATAGGGTAGGACATTCAAACCAACTTAATTTATATGATGAACGTACCTTGGAATAGGAATAGATGAATTTAATGAAAAGTTCTCCCTGCATTTACCTCCTGAAAATATGATTGTTTACGTTTTTTGCCAATAGACTGTATCATGGCACTTCCCAGGGTGACAGAGTTAAATGATGATTGAACATAAACAAAATGTTACAAACATACATGGCCAAGTGGTAAAAAGCAAGCATGGCCAAGTGGTTAAGGCGCCGGACTCATAACCTCAAGGTCGTGGGTTCGAATCCCACCAAGGTCATA
>JAYJMH010029544.1:0-42335 GCA_036873815.1 Phacellophora camtschatica
CCCCCCGCCCCCCCCCCCCCGATCGGTCTCAGAACAATAAAGATTTAATGAATCAATGATTTTAAATAGCCACTGTTCGGAGCTTTTCTGTCCTATTACTGTCTTTGAAGATTGGAGTGACTCTAGCTACTTTCCATAATTCTGGAAACAGGCTTGTTTCACTGGATGTATTAAACAATAATGCAAGAGACTTTCAATAATAGGTAAAGCAAGTTTCAGGAAATAGCTAGAAATGTTGTCATTCCCAAAGGTATTTGTTGTTTTAATTTTGATAATTGCATCTTGTACATCAATGGTCCTGAAGTGGAATTTTGCTTTGTATTAATTACAAAATCACCCGATAGAAAAGGATTAGGGGTTGGATCGATTTCGTCAGCGAGATCCTTGCCTATAGCACAAAAGAAACCGTTTATTACATTGAAAATATCATTTTTATTGACAGTAGTTGCTAAGCTAGAGTACTTTAAGCTATCCATATTACTAGATTTAGAGCTTTTGTTGAGAACTTCATTGATTAGTTTCCATGATTCTCTCATATTGCCTTCACATGCAGATATCTTATTAGTATAAAACTGTTTTTTGAGTTGGATGTTTAACCCTATCTGGACCGGGGGCGGGGGCTGCATTTTTTGACACAACTCGAGAAGCGTTGTTCAGATGCCTATGAAACGTTTTGACTTTTCCTAAATATAATCTAGGAATGTTGCAATGTGTTTTTTTGCATGTTCACATGTTTACAGTTGTCATCGCAACCGGTTTTCGAGAGAGTACTTGTGAATATATATATATTGCTTTGTAGATTTCTTATGAAAGGTGCTTTCAGTTTAAAACTAAGTCAGCATATTAATTGAGCAAAGGAGCACATTGTGACATTATCTAAACTTGATTTATAAATTATAAATTTGATATTTTTAGATTTTGATGACATCATCATTACTTCCATTTTCTGCCATGTAGAGCATTGTTATGAATTTTTCTCATAGTTTTACTGTAAAATGTAGCTTAACACATCATGACACATGATGATTTTACAAAAAAATCCACTTCTAACGACTAAATAACATTTTTTACTGCGCATGCGCGAAAATCTTCCCACAATTTTGTCAAAGCATGTACAAATTTTACCAAAAATTTATATGCATGGAAAACTACCTGCTTTTTGAAGGAAAATGGCCTTAGTGTCCTTTTAATTGCAATCTACAACTTGGTGTCCAAATTGAAAATTAGAAACTTTACCCATCTTTGAGTTGTAAAACTTCCTCAAAAATTTTTTTATGACGTCATCATGAGGTCAGTGCCTTAATTACCTTGAAAATGTGTCTATTGTTCACATTTGATATCGTTGCTCAAAAAAGCCCGGTCCAGATAGCGTTAAGGTGTTGACCTTATTGCGGACCTGTCTATAGGAGCCCATGAGGAGTCGAGATTTACTTTTCACTGCTAATTTTTTAGCTTATCTCTTGTTCGTATTAAATCCTTAAGGTCCTTATTAATCCATGGACATTTGACCATTTGGGGAATGTTTGTCTATGATCGTAGAGAGCAAGTTAGACCAACAGTTAATAAGCAGATTCATATCATCACTTTCAGTTAGCATTTGATCCCAAGAAATGCCAGAAACATCAGCAAGGAATGCTTCCTCTTTGAAATTTTTCAATTTACGAGTCATCTTATGCCCTTTTTTCAACTGCTCTATTGTATTTCCAAATGCAGTAGACCATAAATGATCACTCATAGAAAATGACTTTACTATGACCCCTGACCCCTTACTTTACTATGTTCCTGGCATATGTTGTGGCAATATGATCAATTAGTGTTGTTGAGGTAGAAGTGACTCTTGTCGGTTTTTCAACAAGTTGCTTAAAGCTGAATAAATCATAGAGGCTCAAGCATATGTTTTGAATCATTGTCTAAGGGTTGACCAGCCTGCTTTGCAGAGATATCACAATTTGTGTTATCAATTATTTCTTTACATTCTTTGTCCAGGTATGAAAGCACATTTTCAAGCTTACAACAAAACAACAGGCCTGTACCAAACAATAACAAGAAGGGATTTACTTTTTGGCGGTTCAACCTCAATACAAAGTATTTCAAGGTTTTCTGAAGGGATATCATTTCTGGATTTAAATTTGATAGAGTCCCTTTTTGTTTTTGTTGGTAACCGGCAATTACAGTGAGCTCAGCATGGTAGTTCTGAGATCATGTTTTGTCTCATTCAAGGCGAGTATATGAATCCCAGAATCATGGCAATAGCATATGAATTTCATCAAGGTGCCATTGACATTCAGAGACCATTGACATTCATTGACATTCATTGACATTCAGAGATGCGATTGACATACCTTTACTAAATCCAAGATGCTGATGAGACAAATCTGATTGCTTGCTGTTTGTTGTTTGCTCTTTGGTAGCTAATAGAGTATACTGATCCAAGCATCCTTTCCGAAGGAATTATTTTCACCCCAATTTTATGTGACTCACAATGTTATGAGTAAATATTTTTATGCCAATGGTTTGTAAGTATTTTGTCTCGTTCAATTCCTATCCTGACCATCCCCTATACTAAAAATCAGACTATATTAAAAATATACGTGTATACGCGCTGCGAGCTGCGTGCAGCAGGAGCGGATCCGGATATTTGAATGAGGGGTGCTGGCGGGGGTATTGAGACAATAGTTTGTATTTTTGCCCATTTTCCACAAAATTTCTGGAAATTTGACCGGTGCATGAGCACCCCCTCGCACCCGTCTGGACCTCCCTGTGCAGGCTAGTTAGTATAAGATGTATTTTGTATTTGTACATCCTATGAATAAATTTTGAATTGAATTGCAATTTGTCTACGGTATTGTTCTGACTACAAGCCGACGCCGAGTATATGCCGGCCACTAATTTGTTTTCCAATATCTAGGCTCAAAGATGTATTTGTTTGCTTTATTCTTGCCGCACGTATAAGGAATGTTTTTAAAGCTATTTTACGGCATCGAAAACTCAGCTCATAAACCGGATAATGCTGTAGGCTATTTTTTTATCATTAGCTAGCTATACAGAATTGGCATCAGGACGTTGAAATTTGTCAATATTTGACATTCTGCCTGCTTTCAATTGATAATTTATGTTAATTTATGCTTCGATATTGTACAATTTGCGAAAACAGATCTGTTTTTATGTGTGCTTTAGTATGAAATTAACTGTGACTGTTATAAAATATTGATGAACTCAAAATGATATGAGCAAGGACATTTCAGCATTGGAAGTTAAACTTTAAGTGTCATAAAATATTGATCCACAAAAGGATATTAACGAAAACATTTTCTGCGGTATTTGTCCATGAAGCTGTGCTCTGTGCGTGCGCCCCCCTGATCGAAAACAAGTAACCAGAGAAAGTTTCACATGGCAATCCGCCTACACACTGTACCTCGTGGGTGACTACATGGATGACTTTAAATTTGCCATTCCCAAGGAATGACGGTGTTTTATGCGACACTGCACGACAGACATCAGCTTCCTGAAATTGCAATTTTACTAAAGAATATAATAAACTTTACTTTTGCTTGTACAAGTCAACGTTTTTTTTAAAGAGACTTAAAAAGCAAAAACAAGAAGACAGTCAGTAAGAGGTCAAGTCGAACATTTTTAGGAATTCGGAAATCAAGACAGTCTGCTGTAACCACTTTTAGAGAAACAATTTGAAACTATTATATCACATTTTTAAAGATTTTCTCAAAACCGCTTCGAACAGGTACCGTTCTGGTGGAAAAGCAAAGTGAAAGCAAATTTGATTACATCTGACAAACAATTATTTGAGAAAATTGAGCTCGTCATGTTGTCTGTACAAAGAAAGAAATTGTGTTCGGTGGTTTTATTGTTCTGCATACTTTTAATACAAGGTAAGATTTGGATTTCTAAAGACCTGCTTGATAATCGATATATGATAAGTATTAACTAATTTTTAGGATAAGTTGTTATGACTTGGCATTCAGTACTGTTGAACTTCCTCACATTGAGCATGTCGAGATATGCCAAGGAATGACTAAATTTTGGCACGCTTTTTGGCGATTGGCACTCCCACAAAAAAATCCTTTCGCAGGATCTGACGAAATTTTCAGAGAACTTAAAGCAACGAAGAAATTAATAATAACGAATTCAAAACATGGTATTCAACTGAGTGGTTTTCGTAATGAAAAATTTTCCTGAAACCGATTACATGTGCTCTTAAATTTGCACATGAGCCCAAAAACCCGTCGCGTATTCGAATTATTCGAGCTGTCAAATGCCAAACTTCATATGTTAGAATCTGATTGCTCCTGCGGCCCCCCGGGGTTCCTTTTTTCCCAGAGGTTAGAAATTGATGAGGAAAATATAGAAATATAACAGATGCAAATACGATAGAAGAGATATTTAATAGCTTCAGAGGCGCAGGAGTGTTTCCGTCAGACGGGATTGGCTCTAATTTTTATCAGTCAAACGTGAAACGCTGGGCAGTGGAAGTCTGTAAAACGTGACAGAATTTTTTCAGATTTGTGATTTTTTCATTCAGATTTGTAAAAAGTGTGAATCTTTTCCTCAGCTCAAGACGCACACACATTGAATAGCGCCCATTCAAGCACCCAGAACCCCGGTTCCTACGCCACTGAACAGCTCCTCCCTAGATTCCGAGACCTATGAATTGTTGCGGAATTTCAAAACCTTACATTTAAAAAAATGACATGATAAGAGGATCAAAGTCTTTGCACGAGCACTCTTAAATAAATATGCATCTTAAATAAATATGCATTATTACATGACCACTATTTGAAACAGTTCCAATTACTAAAATTCTATATTCTTTTTGTGAGCAAAACAATAATGTTTTCATTGAAAAATTCAATGTTAAACCACAGGCGTTTGATCAATGTGACATGACTGTCCTGTTACATATCAGAAACCAGAATGAAATTAGAAGTGGGGCGAAAATTGCACTCCTGGTACGAGATTCATTAATTTGATTGTTGCATTCCTCCAGTCCAGGAATGATTCCTGGTTTTACAGATTCCTTGTTTTACATAATGCCCTGAAATGGTCATTATACGACACTGTTTCTTAAGTTTGAGGATCATTAGAACCAAGGTTTCTTAATTTTTTCCATTCTTAGGGTTGTTTCTCTTAAAAGCAAAATGCGTTTAGTTTTAGTTAGACTGATGCAAAATCCTTTCAGTTCTTTTTGATAAATGAAATGGTATTGAGCTGATTGACAATTTTAGCGACAGTGAAGCTGAATTTATTGAATTTATAGGCCTTCTCGATGCTCTAGCAAAACATTTGCGTGCAGCTGAACCTTGATAAACTCAAACCCTCTCAGACCGAATTCTTGGTTAACCTAAACTATCCTTTATATATCTTTTTTCCTGTCACCCGGGGGGAGCTATGTATTCATTTTTGGTACTGGGGGGGGGGGCGGTACGTGTTGCTTGGAACAGTATCGATTATCACAATTTTGGTATGAAGAACGCAACGATATGGTTTCTAGGATGTTGGTAAAGATCAGTGTCGATTTTCACTATTTTGGTATGGCGAATGGCATACATTTTCAATTTTGAGGCCCTTTTAGGGGGTTTCGGAATATGGATTATTCAGTGTGAATTATGGTTTTTTGTGTGAATTATTCAGATTATTTAGACAATTCCCCCCCCCCCCCGGACCTTTCAACGTTTATATTACTCAGATTTTCTAAGTCTGATTAATTCCAAACATCTTTATGAGTTAAACTGAATTTTCCCATGTGAAAGGGCTTGTCTCTCTCTCTCCAACTCTCTCTCTCTCTCTCTCTCTCTCTGGCTCCAATCAAAAAGCAAATGCGTAAAACTAAAAAAGAAATAGGCACGCATCATAGTCATTCAAAAAACTCTGGTCTGGACACTCTATTGTTCTCTATGTTTAATCCTTTTGTCACGAAAAACTTCTGTGACGTCATTGCCACCGTGCACATCTGCTCATCACCATGCACCATGCACCATGGCCTTCGTAATTTAGCATGACATATTTTGGTGTCGTTTTGATTGTTTTTTACATTTATTACCAAAGAGGAAGTTCATTTGGATATGTTATTGCTTTGTTTTTAAATGCTGAGAGCGTGTGCCCAGGGATGCCGGAGCGATGATAGGGCAAGGGGGCGACTAGGATTGTAAGGTCAATCGAGCTGAAAAAATTGAGGGGTCCGGGGGTACTCCCTCCCCTCTCCGAAGTTCCTGACTGTGCCTTCAATCAGTGTGGAAAAAGCCGAAGAAAAAAGGCGTAAGATTGCTCAAACTTCCAACGAGGAAAGAGAAAGACGAGAAGAGCAACAAATGGAGACGGGATTTCCTGAATGTTTTGACGAAGTATCTTGTCCAGGACGAAAGTTTTAAAAGAAAGTTGGCTGCAGATCCACTTTATGTTTATGACTATGCACGCATGTAGCTCCAAGAAACGGGAACTTCTTATGAAGATATTTTGCAATTTGGAGAAAAGGGGCGGTGGCAAAGCTGAAAGTCATGCTGGGTATCACAAAACCATTTAAGAGATAAAATCTTTAGAATTGGGAAAAAAATACATGGTCTTCCAAAGTTTAAATACATGGTCTTCCAATTTTGTTTGCGACACAAAAGGGATTATTTGTTACCCTCTCCCCTTTGTATACAAAGGAACAATAGTAAATGCTGACAATAACGATCAGCTTGTCCAACTAATTTTGCTCAGCTTTGCCACTGAAAAAGGGAGCACGTGTGAAAATGCTTGGGAAATACATGGCTTCACCATTAAAAGCCACAATTAACCTCTCCACAAATGCCAGTAGCCTTGTTTTTCATAAGGCGATTTTTTCAGTGCACACCGACATTTTAGTGGTGGAAAAACCCGGCGGAATCGATATTAATTCGATTTTAATCCACTTGCACGAAGTTTGGCTTTTTCCACTGCATCTTTCACAAGTTATTCAAACAAAATAAAGTGACTTGAGCTCTGCACAGAGACCAGTGCCCAGACTCCTGTAGAGGATCCTCAGACTCATTACCCACAGATCAATGAGTCTCAGTTTCGCTCCTCCGCAAGATATGTAACAACAACTAGGACGAAGAGCGAAAACAAAGGATCTTGTGTAGTAAGACTAGAGGATCCTGTAAACACCACAAGCAACACGAACTGCGCATGTCTAAACGTAGGGCATATAAATGATGTCCGGAAAAATGCTGAAAGGTGGTTCCTTTGTAATCTTAATCAAGTGTGTTGTAATAGTTTCTAATTCTAACAAATAGAAATTGATCTATTTACATGTCAAGATCGATTGATTGGATCAGACAGTTACATTAAGTGACCCATAAATTATAGATGTTAAACCCCCAAAACAGTAACTCGTAAATTCAATCAATGGGCTCATGAATTACAATGCAAAGAAATCCAAAGCTATTCAACGTTAAACAACACACTCGAATATTTGTATTTCTCTGAGCAGAAGGGAGGTCAAAAGTTTTGCTTCAGCGAACGGTGTGCCGAAAGACTTGTTCTGCTAAATTTACGGACCAAAATGTTCTGCTAAATTTACGGACCAAAATGTTTTGGTAAATTTACGGTTAGTGTTCTGGTAAATTTAGTCTTAAGAAAATGGTTACAACCGTTCCCGTGATTGAAATATTTTTTAATTTCACTGATTGGCCATGGCCATGGAACCACTGAGGCCGTTTTACAATGGCTTGAACAATCACACTTGTCCGACAAAGTCCGACACTGGGGGGTATTCCCCTCTCCAATCACATTCCACTCCAGTGACAAAAGGTAAAAAGGCGAACATAATCAAATAATGATCATTTTTCTCAGAAAATTTTATCTTTGCATTTATATTCAAGACTTTTTTAAAGTCGTAAATGCCTGGGCCCGACAGGTAATATTTGATAAGGAGGCTAAACAAGTTGGAAGCGTTACGAATATTGTTTAATGAGCATAGGGTATTTCTTATAAATATTGCTGGGAACGAGGCTGTTGAAAATATTTTAAACGGTTCAGTTTAAATGATTTTTATGGTTAACATTTGTTTCAGTCAAAGTATAAAGGAGTGTATACTCGTTCCAAGTCTATTTCGTTCCGGCGAAGTTAAAAATCAGTGAAAAACTAAAAGCAAAATAAAAATATGTCCCGGCGGGGTTAAAAATTGGTGAACAAATTAAAGTAAAATAAAAATATGTTCGGTGAAGTCAAGAATCAATGAACAAGTTAAAGTAAAATAAAAATATGTTCTGGCGAAGTTAAAAATCATTGAAAAAAATTAAAGTAAAATAGAAATATGTTCTGGTGAAGTCAAGAATCAATGGACAAATTAAAGTAAAATAAGAATATGTTCCGGCGAAGTTAAAAATCAATGGACAAATTAAAGTAGAATAACAACATTTTCCGGTGGGGTTAAAAATCGATGTACAAATTAAAGTAAAATAAAAATATGTTCTGGCGAAGTTAAAAATCAGTGAAAAAATTAAATTAAAATAAAAGATGTTCTTGCAGAGAAAAAATCTTAATTAAAATAGACTTTGGATCAAATCTAAAAGCAGTGCAAAGGTTTAGAGTCTGTTGCTGTAAAAAAGTGTGAATTCTTCAAATAAATGTTGTTTGCAGACAACATATTATAACAGGTGGCCGTGGCAAAAAGTAATACAAATATCACCTTTTCAAAGGTCAATGGTGACAATGTAAACGCGTTTTATTAAATGAAATTTTAATGCCTGCTCATTCATCAAGGAGAACATGTAAAACTAATATTTTAAGATGTACAGCAAAAAGCAGGAGGGCAACCAACATGATAGCTTAACACAAATCTCTCATTTTATGTCAGTAAAACCTGATTAAAACATGAAAAGAAAGTAAAGCCACAATGGAAGAGAAAGCGAAAAGGAGAAAATGCAACCTGTTCGCTCTCATTTTCACCGTCTCCTACTTTGGGGTTTTACTTTTTTTTTTTTTAGGTTTTACTCGCTTAACTGATAAGAGACTCTTGTAATGGTCAACCAATATAAGTAAATGTTGTTTTTACATTAGAACAGCTAGCTCCAATCAGAAGCTTGTATTTCTTATCATTTTGCTCCAATTCAGCCGCCTCAAGATTGTCTTGTTTTTGCATGCATAAAAACAAGCTTTTGAGCAACTGGATTAATCAAGTGTACTATGTTCGTACTACCTTATGTTGTGCACAGTGTGCATGTGCATTAAGTAAAGTGTACATTCATTAAGTACAGTGCTCATTAAATACTGTGTACATTAATTACAGTCTTCATTAAGCACAGTGTACATTAAGTATAGTGTTCATTAAGTACAGTGTACATTTAGTAAAGTCGATGACTAATTAGATGCTGTGACTTATTTATTTAGAAAATCGTGAACCTCATTATCTGCACATGAGCTGTTTCCTATGCCTTTCTTATCTTTTGGCAAAATTCAGCTTGGTGTTTCTTATAGAAGCTGCTCTTAAAAAAAACGTGAATGCATCACTAAAAGGCAAACCGGAAATTTTGAACTCAAAAACGAAGCAAAATAATCTGGCAACCTTTCACATTGAAAAAAACATTCACAAGAAAATTAAAGGAAGATTAATTGTAAGAAGGTAGGAAGGAAACAAACTTCAGCAGAGCAACACATTTACTAAACGGCATTGCAGATTTTTTTTTACAGAGTTAACAGCTAGTATATAAAAAATAAAATCATTTTAGGGTGTAAATAAAATGCACCCTGGTTACGATCAAATTACTTGAATAAAATACAATGAAATGAAGCGCTGGCTGCCAATTTTTAAAAAGAGCTAAAAAGGCTCCAAAGGTTTTCACAAGAACAGCCAGTACTGGTCTAGACTTTCCCCAAGTCTATTTTGTTGAAGGAAAAATGCTCTGATAATTCACACTCTCCTCCGCATAGGCTAGCTCACTTCAAATCAACCGAACAAACCAAACAAGTGAACGAACGAACGAACAAACGAACGAACAAAACGTTCCATTTGTAGTCGTTTCCTTTCGTTCGTTGTTCGTTCGAACAACGTTCGTTTCGTTCCGTTCATTTGAAGAAAGTTAGCCTCCGCAGAGTGGGTAATTCAATTCACGTGCTTGTAATTTTCTATAAGTAAGACATCCAAAAATATTGCCCGAGCTTCCCAAAATTTTTGTCCGAATTTATACTCCAGGGTTCAGGGAATTTTTAAGGATTTTAAAGTTGGGGGTTGAAATAGTGGGGGTCCAGGGGGCTTGTCCCCTGGAAATTTTTTAATACTCTGTGGGTTAGTTTACCTCGTACAGATAAGCTAAGGTAAAACTAATAAAAAATAATCCTGAGTCCATATTAAGGGCTGGGGCTCATATTTTGGAAGGAACCTATACCTACTATCCTGTAGGTTAATTTTGACCCCAATTACTGGGGGCCAAATTATTCTGCTGGGCGGATGCCATACAGGGGACTGGGGGCAAGAACAGATAGTATAAAAATAGCGTGGCTGATATTGGGGATGTGACATCTCCCCTTTTTAGTAGCGACGGCCCTGACAAAAAAACTTCAATAATTTATGCCTTAAAGCGTTAACAGAATGAGCAAAAGTTCATGTTTTATGTAAATATTAGCAGAACTAAATGTCAAATATTATTTTTGTTTGCAAATTGTGATCATTAATGTGTTTTTTCTTCATATTTATATGATTTTGAGCAAGCATGTGATTTTGAACAAAATGTTTTCAGGGGGTAGTTCTGATGCTGACAATATTCACAAACTCGTAATGAAGATTTTGAGCATAATAAAAAAGTTATTTTGCTTGCTTAGACCCCCTCTAAGTGGCATTGTAGATGCTTGCTTATACCCCCTCTAAGTGGCAACAGACTGGCATCGTAGAAAAATACCGGGAAAAGTTTGCCAGTTTTCTGCAACTTTCTGGCGGCCAGTCTGAGAGACATGTCCGTTCCTGACAAGATATTGTGCGTGTGCACGCGTGCAATGCTGAGAAAACTTGGAGACAGGCGTGCAGTTTTTTATCAGATTACAAAGGCCTATGCATTTTGGACTAGCAACCACTGCTTATCGTTGCTGTGAGTCTGAGTGTGTGTCCGTGCACCAATTCTTTTCGGGCATGCACACGACAAACCTTTCATAACAATATAGAGTAGAAAGATTCCCGAAAGATTAAATTAGATTTAGAGACATGACTCAACCTTCTGTGATGATTCCGAGACACTAAAATAACAAAAATAAATTTAGTAAATTTCTTTAGATTTCTAAATGAATTAAACAGATTTACGAAAAGCTACGAGGATCGACTTCACTCGGTAATTCATGGAATGTACTTTCAATTCATGGAATCAAATTTCTTGTGAGCTTTGATTTCCAAGAAAACAAAAAGACCTTATGCGTCACGAATTCTGCAATGTGCTTTCACAGCAAATTTTTGTGATGGCATCCCTTTTTCTAACTGTCACGCATTGAGACAGGGGGTCCTTATGAATCAAAATTAAAACTGGCAAGCTGTCTTTAAGAAAAGTAAAGTCGTTATTTTATTCCCACTTTGATTTCTCTCATTGCACTTGTCCCAAATTTATTTTATTCCCACTTTGATTTCTACATCAAAAATCGGAATGTAGGACGGGATAAATGAGAGAAATCAAAATGGGAATAAGTAAAAACTTTACTTTTCCTAAAGCCCGTGATTCGTGAAAGAAAGAGGAAGGTCGGAAGCAATTTTAATTTCCAAGAAATCCGTTAATCAGTCAACGTGTTGCGAAACCAAATCTTCAATGTGATTGGTTCAAAAGAGTTATTGTGGTGGTGACATATTTTTTAACTTTTTAACGCAAATGAGGCAATGTGACCTCTTGCAAAGTCTAATTTCATTCAACATTCGCAGTTGGTAGACAAGTTTTTCTTACAGGAACTCCAGGCTGGGGTTTGGGTAAATTATCGTGGTATCTCCACACTCCTCTACGGCGTCTTTTTTTCTTGCGAAGGAATTTTTCCCACACCTGCGATTATTTTTTTTCCTGCGAAGCATTTTTCCCCCCACCTGCGAAGGTGAAATTGAAAGGAAAATTCTTCCGTTTCCCCCATTTTTGGGTTCAAAAATCGGGAATTGTCTTCCAAAGGAAATCAAATCAACTGAAATTTTGAAGCAATTCAAAAAGCCAATAAATAAATAGATTCTTGAAAATAGCTGTGTTGGCTCCTTTTGAAACCAATTTATTCTTTAACTCTTTCACACCCGAATATATTTCTGCTAAACAGGCAAATCCTATGACAAGTTTTAATTTGCAGGGGGTAGCACCTGCAAACAAACTTAATTTATATGATAGACTTATGCTGAAATATCTTAAATTAATGTACAGCTCTACCTCCTGAAAATACGACATTTTACATTGCATGCCAATGGATCATAGAGCCCTTCATGGAGTGAAAGGGTTAATACGATCTCTAATCTACTTAATGTTAGTGCAAATTGGTGTTTTCACTCATGAAAAGCACTAAGCATGGCATACAACAGATGAATTGTTATAACATTTTTGGTAACCTTGGTGAATGAAAGAGGAAGGTCAGAATCCTTTTTTATTCTAAGAAATCCATTAGTTAAGCCACGTGTTGCACGTGGTGAACCATTTTTTAACTGTTACGCAACTGAGTCTTTGTAGAGCAAAGTTCAATTGATTCAATACACGTTTTTTATAAGAACCTGGCTAAGGTATTGGGCGATATGAGTAAAATATTCCAGGATGGGCTTAAATTTGTTTTGGCAGGCACTTCTCTGTGCACCCATGAAAACCCCCTCTCGAATATTTTGGAAGGCCTCCTCTTGAATAATAATCATTTCATAGTTTAAGAATAAACTGACAAGAATTGTGTGGCTGCATCAGCTATTCTGATCGTCTCCCAAATAATTGTGTAGAGTTTTAAATAAGCACCCCTCTCGAATATGCCCCTTCTCGAATAATAATTCTTTCATGGTTTAAGATTAAACGGACAAGAATTGTGTGGCTGCATGAGCTTTTCTGATCGTCTCATCAGCTTTTCTGATCGAGTTTGAATGAGCCCACTTCCCCCGGGGCTTTATTGAATTGTTACGGTAAGTGAACAATCTGACTGAACCCACCAAAATTGCTCTCTTCTCTCTGATAACTGGTAAATCCTATCTGAGTCATTTCGCAGAGGTTGACACTCGAAACCAACAAAATCCAAGAGATAAGCTGATATATCGAAATCTCTAAAACATAAAGATAAAAATTAAGACTGCATTTACCTCGTGAGAATACAAGGTTTTATTTGTTCGGGTTTAGCAACATGCGGGTTTAGCAACATTCACTGTCTTTATGGAGCTTATTTAACAAGTACAAACACGGCACTTATTTCCATTAAAGGCGGTGTTATTCGCTAAATAAAATATCTAGTAATGTTTGTTTTCATCTGTTTGTTACCATACAAACACAAACACAAATATATTTTTCCTGTTAAAATACACTCGTCATATAAGAAACCGCTTACAACAAACTGTGGTAGTCTCTTCCAGAAAATTAAGAAACTCTGCCACAGGGTGATCCAAATAAAAATTTCGATGTTTGAAAAATCACCAAAATTCAAGTGTGCAAGCAATCAAGCTAATTTTTACGTTGCCATGTACAAGAAGAGTTATATTAATTGTAGCATGTCAAATATTTTACCAACACATTAAAAACAATGTCATTTTTCCAGTATAAAAGCGACCTGGTTTCGATGCATGGTATAAGTTGTTATAATAATGAATAAATCCAGTTATTATTGCAAGTTGCCATCATTTCAAAAGGCTAGCAATGGTATAGATATGATGTGAAAATATCATTGCTGTGCAATATTAAAAGATATTTAAAAAATCAAAACGTTTTGAATAGTATAGCTCAAAAATAGGTTTTTCAAGTTGAATTACGTCATCACTAGTCAAGGTTAATGAAATAAATAGATAGATTTTCAATGGATAGTGGTAAATCATACAAATTCATTTTTATTTGCTGTACGAATTGTGCCTAAAATAAAGACATAATTTTACCCATTAGACAAAACAATCATTTTTGTATACACCCCTAAATGCATCAGATAGAATAATTGTACTTTTTAGCGTGATCCAAAATTTTTCAAAAAACATGGGTGAAGGGTTATATGTCCCTTGCGAAAGCAAGCTTTCCGTTAAAGTAAGGGGACACAAATTTCAATTACTCTTACTTACCCCCCTAGAAGCCCTCACTTCCTCCTTGAAAGGACCATAAGGCCTATTGGTCAGCAACATAAAACTCATATTTTTAGGAAGTAAACACACATAAAATTATATATTTATCATTAGTTGATTAAATGTATTTATCTTTCGTCAAGATTACGTGCTAATTTTGCAAGCAAGATATTTTTGTAAGAAACTTGGCACGGGACCTATGCAGCTGGTTGAACAGGCCGGTTGGGCCGGTTGGGCCGGTTGGGCCGGTTGGGCCGGTTGGGCCGGTTGGGCCGGTTGGCCGGTTGGCCGGTTGGGCTACCTTGCGGTGCCCGAAGGACCCCAGAGCTTGTTTTCATATAGCCCCAGTGTAATTTTTCGCCTCACATCCATTTTTAGACCCCTACAAGAGTTTACCCAGAACCTAAAAGTAGGCCAGTAGTAAGCCGGGCCATAAAAGTAGGCCTAAAAGTATTTGTTGTATTTTGTAAAAGTGGAGTTGCTTAGCTTTAAGCGTTCTTAGGACTACAATTTCTTATTTTTTTAGCGATTTTAGTGGTTAGTATCGCATAAATAGGGTTCTTGTAGACCAAAATGCGTGTGTAATAAGCAAAAAACTTAAATAGGAAATACATATAAAATACAAATAAATGCAGACGCTAAAGAGTTAGGGAGGAGCAAACAGGTAGAAATTTCCGACAAATTGCATTTCACAATAAAAATCATTGTTTCTTGATACAAAATTCCGACAAACGCCGAATTCTCCGAATTTTCCGACAATTTCCCCTTGCGCCTACGCCACTGCATTCCTGCGCACCCTGACATCCAAAGCTTTGACTTTGAGGCTCTGGAAGAAATACGTGGAAAAATACGGTCACAGATGGAATGCACCCAATCAATGCACACTTATGCACGACGATGAATTTTTGTGGAAACAGTAATGCATTGCGGCAGAAACGTCACTTTGCTGCAAATCTAATTGATTCTTACATGAAAAACATGCTCGTGGTGGTTTACCAGTGGCAATAGCCATCACTCATGTTTCTCCCCAGTCTTATTACATTTGACAAGATAATGAACTTCACAGAACTAACATATGGTTAAGCAAAACGTTATCATCGCATGCTCTGAAATCATGGGTCAAACCGGGGATTTTCGTCGGATCAACCAAATTGCAAGAACGTGATTGGATTGGTTAACTAAACATTTTTCTTGAAACGAGGCCGCGATGAACAATGGAAATGTTCGCTAACATGGATTTTATTAGGCCAACTTTTTGTCATTTATGATTGCTAGGCCAAATTCCTTTTTGGCATCCAGCAGTTTAATTCAACAGCAATGAGAGTAACTGGTGAAGCCAGTTAAGGGTCCGTCTATTTCATTTTTACAAAAAATCGACCATGTATTTAGGCTCAAATACTTCGAGCGTGGAATTTCAGCTCAAACGATAGCACCAATAAGAACATTGGTGCCACCATTGTTCGTTTTAGGGGCTTTTAACATGACCATCTGAAAGTGACCGTCTTGTGTCTTTCTAAATGTTGAAAATTCTTCTTCATATTTCTTATTTCCACAAAAGCATGAATGCTGTTTGTGCTTTGATTTATGATGGACATCAAAATCAGTAAATATTAGCAAAGCTGAAATTCTAGCAACCACAATGGTTCTCATGTTCCACACAACGAGAAATAACTCACGTTGCCACCTAATTTGTTGGTTTGAATTCTATGTTCCGCTTATAAATTCCGTCTTATAAATTATAAATACTCATTTTGAAATTACTTTTTAGATTGAGATTTAGATTTAGATTTAGATTTAGGCCGTGTATCACATGATATTGTGTCAATGAAGAAAAAAAATTATTAAAATATTAGCGAGAACCTTTTCTTCTAATAATTTTTAGCGAGGACCCTTTCTTCTGTGGAGGAGAGAATTCTCCATTGTTTTGTTTGTTCCCCTGTCAAATCTATAAATTAGACCCTTCCCAAATTTCATAAAAATGTTTTCACAAAACGTTTCCGATTGCCAAGTCTGGCCTCGCTTCCCCATAAAGTTTTTCACAAATTAGGTGCCAGACTTGAGTTACATTGAACATACAGAAAAACAATAGAAAAACAATAAGATGCACTTTGTCGCTTGAAAGATTCTAGCAAGTGGAAATTAAAAAGCTTCTTGGTGTTTAGCCTTAAAGTTTATTTATAGAATTTATTTATTTATTGCTAGTCCATTTTTCTTTTTGCAAGTTTAGCCTTGAAAGGTCTTTTCGTCTATGGTCCTTTGCAAGGGCGCACTTTCCTCTCAAGATAAGAAAGAAAATGAGCAGTCAAACTTTACAATAATTTAATAATAAACTATGGTCCATGACAACGTATTTTTCGGCCATTGACAGGTGTTTTATTCTATGCATTTTGTAAAATGATTGCGACAATTCAAGTAGATTTCAGCACTAAACTTATTTATTTTCATGGACCACAATAATAGCCGCTACACGCCAAAAACTTGCGCAATGCATGCTGGTTGCAAAAGAACCTTATTGATTTTAAAGGGAGGTATTAAAAAGCAAGGACATCAATTGTGAATATTCTTCATCTTTTTTGACTGATTAATTGAGGGCGTTTATGTAATAATTCAAAGAATTCCAAACCATTTCTCACCCTCATTTTCATAGGTCCACAGTTTTCCCCAGCGTTTCCGAAACAAAAATACCCATGTCCTCCAACTTTAGTTTTCTTTGCTTCTTTACATTTCAAGTCAACTTAACAGCAATAGCAACACTATTTTAACTACACACTAGTGCCCAGGCTCCTAACGCAGAAAAGCATCAAGCATCGTCAACCTCAGTCTTTTAGCGCCAAAACTGCGTCCGCGCAAAACATACACCATGATTGTGGAGTGAAGAACCCCCCGTCATAGTTTGTGATGGGCGCAATGTGTGTTTGACACACAAAGTTGTAATGCGAGAGGTTTTAAAAGAGAAGAGTCACGAAGTTCCGTATGATAAGAATCATCTTTATCCAAACTCGGCTAAAACTAGACTAACTCATAATATAAGAAACTAACAATATATCACGATTACATAAAGACATGATTGACAGCGATTAAGAACAATAGTAAGATCATGTGATCATTCGTGGAAAAGAGGCTATTAAACACATAATTGTATGACGACATATCCTGTTACAAGAATACTTGCTTTGTAAAGTTGTGCCAAATAATAAATATTTGCTTACAATGAATATTGATAGAGAAACCAATATTACTCTTTTTGAATTATATTCAGAAGATCTGTATTCCAAAGAAAAGTAGATTACAGAAAGTATAGCATCCATACTTGTGATATATCTATTCCAAGAATTCATGAGAACTGGCCAAAGAGATCCCAATCAAGGATATTACCATTAGAGGGCAGTATATGAAAAAGTGCTTGTTACTTTCAATGTAAAAATGACTCATTTAGGGACAAGGTATAGAAGTAACTGTAAGAAGTGACTTGTTGACAATGAGAGAAGAAGTGTGCCTTGTTTGTGCCCCATTTTGTTAGAAAGATAGAATTTTTTTGTAATTTTTATTTTTTTAAGTTTCAACAGCAATCATTAACCTCAAATATAAAGTTGTTTATGCAAACTTGAAGTTTTCTCTCAATGTTTGATGACATTTTAGTCTGATGATAATCTTGACAGAAAATTTTGCATTTAATTTCTTATTTTATCTTAACCGTAATTTTTGCTGGGTAATTGTTAGCAAATACATCCCTGTTGTGAAGAAAGACAGAGTAAAGGAAGGCAGAGTTTGGGAGAACTGTGGTACTGCAAAAGATTTGGAAGCATTGGACCGCAGCAATGCACAATCTACAGGTGAAAACAAAGAAGACTCAGGCAGAGATGTGAGTTAATTGCTATGATTGCGTTGTGTGTAATCTTAACTACCATTTTTATCTGTATTCTTGTTTTATTTTTTTATCAGTTGTTATATAGTGATGCTCAATAATGTAGCAAGTTAATAGTCATGAAATTGAAAAAATTGAATGTAACTTTATAAAAAAATTTGTAACGAGAGATTGCGGTTTCAAACATGACAATACTATTTGCAATTCGAAAGAAAGTTTCACACTCCTAAGTGCACTCAACCAAATCAAAATGAACAAAGACAGATAAATTTTATGATTTCATTTAATGTGATTTGCTTGGCTGTATTAAAGGTGTTGAAATCTATTCTTTACAGTGACACATTGCATTGTCATGTTTGAAACCGCAATCTTTTGTTTTACAAATATATTTACTATGAATATATTATTGTGTGTAATGTGAACTGCAAACTTTTTTCGTGCCGAATGTTTTAGTTAATTTTTTGTTTTGGTGAACATTTTGGTAAAATTTTGAGGAGAAATGGTAATGAAAATTAAAGAAATAATATTAAATTTACAGAGATAGCAGGGATCTACTGTATCATTGGAAAAAATGATAGTGCTGTAAAGATCTGAAATTAGTAGTGTAGACGACAATTTTTCGTGAAAAAACTTACGTTGTCAAATTCTTTATAAGCTTAACATCTTTGCACTGTGATAACTTGCTATATTTGTAGCTCAAAAACTAAAATTTGTTTGACAAATTCAATTATCCAATCAAAAATACAATTTTTCAAAATTTAAAAAATTTATGTAATGGCAGCCTCACATAGAAAATTGGCAGCCTCACATAGAAAATTGGCAGCCTCACATTGGTAATGAATGCGCACTGCATATTACACAGCATGAAATTTAAATATAGGATAAAGCATGGGTAGTTAGACGCCGCAGTTGAATGCTGTTTCTTTTGTAAAATGACGCTTTTATGTCTGACTCAGATGTTTTTCTTTCTGCTGAGGAGGAGAATAAGGAGCGAATGCTGTTTCTTTCCTTCTTCTCACTTTCTCTCCTCCTTATCCTCGGCAGACAGAAAAACGTCATTTGACAAAAGAAACATCATTCAATGCCGGTGTTTAATTACCCATGGATAAAGAAAAGGGCTTGAAATTATTACCTATAGCGCGAATAAGACAAACTGACATATGAAAAAGTTATGGACCAATTTTATACGAAATAAAAAGACAAAATCTAAGTAAGCTATTTTTTTCGCTTTCGTACAGGCGGTTGTGGTAGGCACCATGTTTGGCGAACTGAAAGCAATTGATGTTGATTCTGACACCGAGGCCGACTCAAAGGAAGGAGAAAGCATCGCTGAGGAACAATATGATAAAGTAAATGGCAAGAAAGAACCCAAAAAGTTAGTTTGTTTTATATTTAAGATTTTAGATATTTATATACCCTTCATTTTATATTCATGTTCATTTTGATCTTTTAGGAATTAGTTTATTCTGTAATTTTTTACTCATTCGTAATCGTACTCATTTTTTACTCATTGGAAGGAATATTAAAAACATTTACATTCATATGGCCATGAAACACTGTCTTTTGAATCAACCAGAAAGTTTTTCGAGGCAACGTTAATTCATATTCATATCCCTGCAACTTGTTAAATAGATTGCCGAATATTTAGAAAGAACAAGCGTCGAAAAAAATAACCAAAAATCTTTTTAACTAGTTTAGTCCTTTTGACGTGAATACAAACTTTAATCATTGCAATCCGTGAAGTACACGATTTTTAATAGCTCGTCAAAGATGTTCCGTTTGTTTGGAGCACCTGTTACTTCAATTCAATTTGTAAAAGTGTCTGATTGCGTTACTTTAGGGTATATTTCGACGATGCAGAGATAAACGAATGCTTTTCTTTTTAGAGCATCTGTAACCTCGCCATCAAAACTTGGAGAAGGGATTTTCTCATTTTTCAAAGGATTAGCAGGTCAGAAGGCAATTACTAAGGATGCCATGGGTCCTGTCTTGGATAAAATGAGAGAACATCTGTGTTGTGAGTTGAAGATGTTATTTTTTTATTTTTGATAGAGAAGAACATTTTTTGATAAATGATAAAAAATGATAATAGAATCACAACATTTCTTCACAGAATATAACTAACACTGTCAATTAATGTATACGACCCGAGAAAAGACCAGCTTAACCCTTTCACGCCCGGGTTTATTTCCAATCAACAGGAAAATCCCATCTAAATTTCATTTTTCAGGGGGTAGTACTTACAAACCAGTTTAATTCAAGAAATAAACACACGTTGAAATATCTAAAATTTATGTAAAGTTATGTTTGTTTTTACCTCCTGGAAATATGACATTTTATGTTATTTGGTAATGGGACATATGGCCCTTCCCGGGGTGAAAGGGTTGACAAGCTTGGCTGCTTTGCTGAAATAAAGCTGACAACAAAATGAATGCATATTATATAAATATCCATTGCAATGTATCCTTTTAAAAATACCCTCTTCGCCATTTTTATCGTAATTCTTTATCCTTCTTCATCTCGCGTCTTCTCGATTTTCAGCGAAAAATGTTGCTACTGACATTTCAGAGAAACTTTGCGATTCTGTCGCCAGTAAACTCGAGGGGAAGGTCCTTGGCACTTTTACAGGTGAGAGTCATTTTATCGTGCTATTTTATCTTTAGCTCTCTGAACTTTTAGCTTTGTTCAGTTAAATTCAAAATTAAACTGAAAAACGTGTGCTGGTTTACACCTTTTGGAATTTATTTTGAAAAGATATTTATAATCTATCTAAATAATATTATAATCTTCATTTATATTCTTCATCATCGATATTTATGATCTATATAAATAGGTTAATTCATATATAAAAATAGGTATGAAGCCCAACAGAGTCACACTCTGATGAAAACGTAGGTTTGAAAGGCTTCAGCATGCCAAAAATTTGTCTATTCTTTTGTGTCTGTTCTTCATAGCACATAACTAAAAATAATAAATGTATATATAAGATAGACGTTAATGCTTTATTCTACCAAATGACCCTAACAAAATTTCCGACGTTTGAAAAATGTAAAACCAGGTTGCTTTTAAACCAGCAAAATTACATTGTTTTTAATTTGCTGGTAGAAAATTTGATATTGCTGCAATTAAGTTAGCCCTTCTTGTGCATGGCAACGTAAAAATGTGCTTGATTGGTAACGCATTTGAATTTTTGTGATTTTCAAACTTCGGAATTTGTTTTTAGGTCACCCCGTATATAGACTGTTAAAGATGTATTTTGAATTTTATTCATAACATTATCATCGTATTTTGTCTTACGCCATGTTCTAGTGTAGTTCTTTTAGGGTCTTAAAACATTTATTATGCCGGATGGCTCAAAAGAATGTCCATATGTTTGCAAAGCCGTTGCGGAGGATTTTCAGTTTTGGCGATTCTGTTTTTGCTTAGATTTGATAGAATGTAACGGTTGCGTTTAAGTTTGGCAAGAAGAGAAACAAGACACATAAACTTCACTTCATTTGAATACTCGTATAGACTGATGATTCTTTCTAATCTCCAGATCTAAAACATACTAACAGAAAGGAACTAACACATTAAATGATTATCCAATAAGATTTAATCTTAATGACATGTGATTCATTACAAGAAGAGGCTTCAATTTATAGTTTGTTAACTCGTTTGCGAAAATCGAACTAATCACTAATCAATAATTACTTCTTTAATAATTACTAATCAATAATTACTTCAATAATTAATCGAACTAATCACTAATCAATAATCACTGAGTTATGCTCAATCAAACAAAACATAGATGATTTATGCTGTTGCAATTTGCAAAAATACTAAATCATGATTATGAATAAAAGCCATTAACGTTGGCTTTCTTTTAGTATCGCTTACTTGGTAGACTTTGGTTGGATAATAAAGAAGGTTTTAAACTTTAAGTTGCAGCCTCTACCATCAACGCCAAGCAAAAATAATATCATCAAAATTAAAGCTCATAGCAGCTTTGAAAACGTGAGAGCACTTTTTGGGGCAACCTACCCGGTAGCTTCTTTTGAATTGAAATTGGATTATTCGAAAAACCTGACATTTTTCATTTCTAAAATTCAAAATTTCTGACATTATGAAATTGGACTCTTTCACTTTGGACTCTTTCAATTTAGATAATTTAACTTCAGTATTTATTTGATATCATTTTCTTTAAATTTTCCAGGCGTTGCCTCTGCCATCAAAGGAAGCATGCAGGAGTCTTTGGTACAAATCCTTTCCCCCAAGAAAAAGATTGATATCCTTCGTGACGTCATGGAAGCTAAGAAGAAAGGAAATCCTTTCACTATTGTTTTCTGTGGTGTAAACGGGGTTGGAAAATCTACCAACTTGGCCAAGGTAATATTTTCATAAGGACTTCCTGAAAGTAATCAGAACTCCTTTGAAAATCACTTGATAATTCATTTACCCCCGGGAAGGGTCATAAGATTAATTAATAAACATCATCTTTTCAGGGGGTAAATGCAGGCAGAACATTATATTAATTGTACATTTACCCTTTCATTGCCATTAAGCCTTTCACCCCGTGAAGGACCACATGGCTCATTTATAAACAACGTAAAATGTCATATTTTGGTAGGTAAATGCAAAAAAAACTTTATATTGATCTAAAATATTAAATGCAAGTTTATCTTTTGAATTAAATTTATTTACTTGTGGTACCCCTGAAAATTTTTAATTAGATATGATCTGCCGAGATCTAAATCAACACTAAAAGCTCTCAAGAGATATACGAAACAGTTCGAGTTAAATTTCACTCAATGTTGAATCTATTGAAAATACAGTACAGCTGAATCGTGCTATCTCCAATTCTTTAGGGGAATGCAAATTTGTTAATGATAGTGAGTTTTTGAGATAACCGTCATAGCTAAATCAACACTGAAAGCTCTCAAGAGATATACAAAACAGTTCGAATTAAATTTCACCCAATGGGGAATCGATAAAGAATGCAGTACGGTTGAACCCTGCTATGTCAAACTCTCAAAGGGAATGGAAATGCGTTCGAGATAGCGAGTCTTTGAGACAACCAAAACTATATCAACACTGAAAGCTCTCAAGAGATCTACAAAAAAATCCGAGTAAAATTTCAGTTCTAGTTAATCAGGAGTATGAGTTGATCAAGTTCAAGTAGAGAGGCTCAACTGTAAGTTAACATTTGAGAATTTGAGTCATGCAAAACGGGGTCCGTTGATGGTTTTACTAGTGATTTTTATATATTATGATAAATCGGCAAAAACTTTTATCGACGCCCTCTAGGAAATAATTTTTTAAAATATGTATTGATAGTGTTATTTGTTTTTGCAGATTTGTTTTTGGTTGCTGGAAAACAATCATAGAGTCATGATTGCTGCTTGTGATACATTCAGATCAGGGGCCGTTGAACAATTACGCACTCATACACGTCATTTGAATTCTCTTCACCCCCCTGCAAATGGAAATGGTCCACCTCAAGTGATTTTGTACGACAAGGGATATGGCAAAGATGCTGCTGGCGTTGCCTTGGAAGCAATCAATCTTGGTGAGGCTCAATTTATTTACTATCAGCACGAGGAAATATTTTGTCGTGATTTACAACGATTTATTGATTTGATTAAGTGCACTCAGGGTGTGAAATCTATTCTTGCTAATCACATTGTCATGTTTGAAACCGCAATATTTTGTTTTACGAGTTCTGAGATGACAATGGGATATAATTAATGGACCGAGGGGAAAACACAAAAGCTATTGTTTTCTTCATATTCATCAGAACTACGAAAGTGTAAGCTCTGGTTTTATAATGTCACAAATATTACGGACCGTGACTAAAAATGAATATTACTAAAATGATTTTATTTGGCTTTGTTAGTCTTGACTTACTCTATGCTTAAATATCGCGAGTATTGCTCAAATATTGTTTCGAATTGTTTGCACAGGTTTCAAAATATCACGCATTAATGTATCACGCAGTTGTGTACTTCAGTTATTTCAATCTGAAACCCAGCAATCCCAGTAATACTTCAATTCCAGCAACGCTCAATGGCCGCATTATTTAATTGCTGTTTATAAATCAGTTGCTTAAATCATTCATGATTGGAACATTATGAATTTAAGAAGGGTGATATCAACAGTTAACTTATCATCACCAATCTTCATTTAACATTTTAAAATTATATCATTTTTTGAGAATTTCCCGCCAGGATTTTATTTGTAAATACTTGAATTTTTTTAATTTGCACATCATGAATTCAGGAAGGATAATATCGCTTTTTGAGCTTACATTTTTATTTCTAAATATATAAATTATGTCATTTGCAGCTCAACAACAGAGACTTGACGTTGTTCTTGTTGACACAGCTGGAAGGATGCAGAATAACGAGCCTTTGATGAGGTCATTGGCAAAGGTATGTCTAGCAAATCTTTGGATTTTGATGTTTGCAATCTTGATGTTTTTCGTCTTCTGTTTTTCGTTTTTCGTATTTCAACCCTCTATTTATGCCATATTAGAGACCCTACGTACAATAAAAACATACATTTACTAATACAAAACATAGGCATATTAATAGAATATTAAATTGTACACAGGAGAATGATTTAAAGGAGGAGCTCTCTAACTAAGTAAACTAGGTAAGCAGTGAAGAATATTGAGAAAATATACAAAATAGAATACTTAATTGAATTGTTTTCATTGCTGTTTTTATAATTCAAGATTTTTGTAATTTGTACTTATTGTATGTTTTTAAAAGACTTCCTGTCACCATATTTCCCTTTTCCTTTCTTAAAATTAAGGTTTTGCTCAGGTAAAGCATTTTTCTGGACTCTGTGATGCAATGTAGACAGCTAGACACTAATGTTGCTTAATTCAAACAACCCATTATCAACAACTCATTATTAAGATAAAGTGAATTCTTTCAAGCAGAAAATCAAAACATGGCTTTGTTTGTTTTGATTTTCTGCTTCAGAGAATTCGCTTTGTCTTCGGTGACTAATCGCTTTGAAATTGGTGTGTCAATTTCACTATTGTCACAAAATTTGCATTTTTAAATAGACATTGTCATGCTTAACTAGACTGCTGGTCATTTATTTCTCACAGCTCATAAAGATAAATGATCCCAACTTGGTTTTGTTTGTTGGCGAAGCTTTGGTAGGGAACGATGGCGTTGACCAACTGACAGCATTCAATCAAGCCCTTGCAGATCATTCTGGACAAGAGAACCCTCGTCTCATTGATGGCATCGTTCTTACAAAATTTGATGCCATTGATGATAAGGTATGTGAAACAGTAATATTTTACAACAGCTGTTTACTAATGATGTCATCGAATCTCAGGTAGCGTCCAGTCCCTGTACGAAAACGCAGTGTGGTTGTTAGGGAGGCTCAAATCCAGAATGAGTTTCAAGTAGTTTTAATGATATTTATCGAATTAATTTTTCTTTAATTAACGAAATTAAACATTTAGCACATTTTAATGTCTAATCTCTTTGAAATTAGCGTGTAGATTTCAGTATTGTTACAAAATCTGCCCTTGTTACTCCTGGTATCTTCCTCGATTTCTTTCATTTTGATCAGCTCATACGAAATAATAAAATCTGACTCCCAGGAGGTTTAAAATAATTTATTAATTTTGAATCTTCTGGGAGTAGCGTTAAATAATGCTTATTTTAAGATATAATAAGATATTTAAGATATATTTTAAGTCATGCCACCCAAATTCAAAAAATTGTTCTTGGGTCATTCCCTACATTCGAGAAAAATTGTGCTTTTTACTCCACTCGAAACAACAGGATAGAGCATGGGTTTTAAAACACGATTAATGTTGCTCGAAAAACTTACCGATTGAATTGTAGTGACTGTGTTTCTTTACTGTGTTCTGTTTCATATGAGAACAGTTGCGCCTTCGCTGCGATGCTTTTCGTGCGCCTACGGAGAACCGCTTCATTGTTCGAGCAGCATTAATTGTGTTTTAAAACCCATGGATAGAGTAGAAATTTCCAGTTTTCTGATCCTCTCTGTGCCTATGATTTTCATGTAATATTGGTAAGAAAGGGTCTTAAAAGGGACAGAAAGCTAAAAGCAAATCCTCATGAACTCTTGTTTTTGTTCCAGGTTGGAGCTGCGATATCAATGACATATACGACTGGCCAGCCTATTGTGTTTGTGGGAACAGGGCAGACATACAATGATTTGCGCAGTCTCAACGTTGACTCTGTTGTGAAAGTTCTCCTCAAGCCATAGATGCACGAAGATAATTTTGTTGACTGCACTTTTTTAGCAGTTAAAAATGTCACGTCAAATGGGAATATTTATGTAAAATTTTAAAATATAGTGATATTAAATTATTGTGTTTTGTTTTTTCTCTGGTTATTTACTAAATGCTCAAAATATTTTGTGTTAAGTCAAACATGAAAATATCCCCAAGGCGTCAAAAAACCGTCACATGTTTGCTGTCTAAAGATCTGAGAAAAACCATTCGATTTTATTGTTTTTAAAATTTCTGTACAGATAAAAAGCTAACTTAGATAATGAAGATTTTTTAGCGTTAAATCGAACACCTTATATATTTATTTGAGTGATTTTATTCCAAATGTTGGTGAAAAGTTACCCTGTATACTGAAAAGTGTTTTCAGACACCACTGAAAAATTATCCGAGAGTAGCTTTGCAGACATGAGTTTTATTACTTTTGGAGGAAATCGGATCGGATAACAAAGGAGGAGCTTTTTGCAATAACCTCTGCGATGGCAGCGTTCTCTCGAAATCAAGTCGGGTATACATAAATGTCAACAAAATGACGATGATGATTCCTTTGCAGCGAGGCAGATGCTTTTTTGCGATCAATTCGGCACTGAAGACGACGATTGTTGTTGCGAACATTCGTGCTGCTTTCTATGGAACTACAGTGGTAAAAGCAGCAAGTGTTAAACTATCAGGAAATGGCCACATTTTTGTTAATAATAATGGCGCTGGCAAGTGCTTGCCAAAACTTGGAGGTAAGTATTCCAACCGACAGAGGAGCGATTCTAGAATTCCCATCAAAACTTGTACAATAGATAGAAAACAGTGAGAAATCAGGAATCAAAATCTTGTAAATTTAGGCCTGCAGAAGAAAGTAGGCTAACTTATATACAATGCATGTGATTACAATATAAAATGAAAATAATTGTTTATAAATCAACAATAACTTGATTAGTTGGACAACAAACAAATCATAATGTGTCTTTTGAATTTGAATTATTTGAATATTTCATTTCATTCCATTTTACTTTCATTAAATCTTTAACAGCCAGTAACGGAAAGTATGGAAGCCGGGCTGGAAAGTTTGTTAAGTGGGCAGGCAAGTGAACAATAGATCTGTGACATGTAGACCTTTGTTTATTTCATTTTGGGCGGGCAAGTTATTGCCCATGCATGAAAACTTTCCAGTCTGGTGTGGAAGTTCTTGACAAGATCTCAGGTGTGCAAAAACACTCTTCTCTTGTTCAGACCCATTGTTTTCCCATTGTTCTATTGAAATTCTCAGGTGTGCAAGTGCCATACTTTCCAAATGGGGTTATCAGTGCTGTCCGAACTGCTGTACTCATCACCCAGTATATAATTTGTATATACATTGATATATATATATATATCTATATACATATATATATATTTATATATATATATATATATATTTGCAATGGGTATTTAATGGTGGATTAATTTTTTAAAGATGTTTGTGTGTGGAAACCGCCAACGAGATACTCCCATCCAGCATGGTGTAGTTCACACCATGGAACTAGTTCTGCTACTTATTTTTGTAAACGATATTACATGACAGAAGAAGAGATTCTTAAAGATCCAGATTGTCTGGTAGAAGAGTTAAAGCTAATGAGTGATGCCAAGAAAGCTTATGTAATTGATGTTCGACAGCCTGAAGAGTTGCAAGAAACAGGCAAGATACCTGATGCTTTGAATATACCATGTAGGTAATAATAAATATTGTTTATTTTGAATTTTTGCTTGTTTTTGTTAATATAAAAGAATGATAAGAAAAAGATATATCACAATTTTAGAGCACATAGCTTCAAGTTGATTTTTTGCTTTATTTTATTCAGTTATCTGCTAACTAGTTCCTGCTACAAAGGCCATCCATCAAAAGAACAATCAACATATTCAAAACCCTTTATCAAAGTTTAGTCCTACCAATATTGAATACTGCAGGAGCACTGTGAAGTCCATACTTAAGAAGACACATAAAATCTATTAAAAGTGTTAAAAAAAGGCAACCAAATTGATATGTAGCTTATATATTACAATCAATATATTCAAAAAACCTCTTTTAGCAAAGTTTAGTCCTGCCAATATTGAATACTGCAGGAGCACTGTGAAGCCCATCCTATCCAAAAGGTTCAAAAAAGGTAACCAACAAGTTGATACATAACAAGACACATGAGCTATGGTGGTTGTCTAATTGCCTTAAAAATCTAGAATACATGCATATCAGGAGAGAAAATCCAATGAAAATATATTGCCTGTGTATGGTACCATAATTTTTTTAATTTAATTAATTTAATCGTTTTAATTTTTTGCAATATAATATATATATATTGTTAGGTACATTTTTATTAAAAGTAATTATTTTTGATTACATCTAATATATTAAATTAAAAAGGAGAGATGTGATCCCTTTCATGGATGTGAGAATTTTAACTTTGACCATTGATATTGTAGATTTTTTAATTGTTTAGCACAGAGCTTCATAGGCACATTTGCCTTTCATTCCCTTACTCAATTATTTTTTAAAATTTTATTATTATGTTTAGGAATGGTGAAGAAATGTTCTAAGCTTAATTTTTTACTGAAAATATTTAAAGACGACTTATTTTTGCAAATTTTGTTTTTCATTTTGTTTTTAGGTCCCAAGTATTTCACAGAGTTTAGTCAATTATTTATTCACATTTGCTTATATTTGCGATGCTAAGTAACATCAAGAAAAACGAGCTTTAAGAAAGTTTGGCATAGTAGGAATTCTTTTGGCTTTGCATTTTGTGTCCGTGAAGTAGCTCAGCAAGAATTCGTTTTTATTTTAATGTTACTTCTTCAGAAAATAAAGGCATCACTGCACGAAAAATCAACTCAGAAATTAATTTTTTGCCCACATTTCAAGTTTATTGTTTCATGGCAGCACCTTAAAACTTGGGACCGCAGAGCCATACTGAATCGGTGCCCTTTCACTTTTCTCCAAAATTATTGCTTTTTATATTGTGTTTCGAAAATTTCCGTTTCATACGGGGCTAAATAATCGTACTTCTACCCCCCCTCGAGATTTTTTGAAACACTCTGCGGTCCCTGCCAGGATGGTCTTTTTTAGTTTGTTAGGATTAAAGGTTAATCTTTATAGTGGATGTGTTTGATTGCTTTTTAGTGGATGTGTTTGAAGCTGCTTTGAAACTGGACAATGATACTTTCAGAAGACAGTACAATGCAAATAAACCAGAATTAGATGGAAGCAATTTTGTCATCAATTGCCGAAGTGGAGTACGAAGCTTGGCAGCTTTAAAGGTTGCAAGAAATTTAGGGTTTCATAGGTAAATGAGATTGTTTTAAATATATGCTCTTTTTTTAAAAGGACCAGGTTATTTTTGCTGATGCTCAATGCTCTTAGACTTCTAAGAATTTGAGGCTCGGATGTTCTTCGATTCTTATTTTTGCACAGATGTTTCTTCTGTAAGTTTATCATCAATACATGCATAGGAAACATTTGTGTTTGCATATTATCACTCGTGCTTGTATGTATAGTATAAGTAATTTTCATGGTAAGTAACACTCACCCAAAATACTTTCAGAATACAGTATTAAATGTTTCGGAAATCTTTGATCTGAGGTTCAGCATGTTCTTAATTTGTTCTTATTTTTTTGAAAATTCGAGCCTCAATGTTCTTATACGAAAATATAATGTACGAGGGCACATTAAAACTAAAGTTAAAAGTTAAAACTCTTGTTATCAAGTTAAAATCAAGTTAAAACTCAAGAGAAAAAACGAATCATTTTTATTTTCCGGAGGAAATTCCTCGCAGGGTACTTTCCTCCGCAGTGACATATTTTTTAATGAAATAACGAAACGAAATACTTTACGGCTTAACTGGGTGGGAACCTTTATTAAAATAACTTGGTATTCATCCACAATTCATTTTGATTCAAAAATGTGTTATTTTGTCATTTAACAGGTCAAGACACCTCCCTGGTGGTTTCCTCCTTTGGAAGGAAAAATTCGAAGACTTCGTAGTCAAAGTACAGTGAAATAATCCAGTTTTGTGAAATAAAAAGAAAATCAAATACAGACTTTGTGAGAAGGTATTGATTGTTCTACTGCGTCAACATGCTTACAGATCTTTGTTAACATGACGCATTGCTGACATTTTTTTAAGAACGCTTAACTTTGGATTCAAACTTTTTGATCGGGTAAGAGCAATAGACTTTTTCGGAAATATAGCCTGGCCTCGAGGCTAGTGCTGTATTACCACTGGGAATGGTTATTCTTGCCTCTTTCTCTCCCAAAGGAACAAAAAGACATCAAAATTTAGACGTTTTTTGTGCTTCTGGGAATTTTATCAATGTTGAAAATGACGCTAGTCCTGTATCACAATGCAACGAATTTTATTTTCCGAAAAGGTCTATTGCACCTGAACATACGAAAGCTTCTAACTTACTTTACCATTTTAAAAATGTGTTGAGAGTTATATTTTCTATTGTCTTCTACCACTTATCGATTAAAGTAGAAAGAATGCTTTCCGTGTTCGTGTTCTTGTTCATGATTAAACACAATCAAGAAAAGAAACAAAAACATTCAGAGCACCAGGACAAGAGCACGATCAAACGTTTCTAAACCGGCCTCGCGGACAAGAACAAAGAGTGTAAAATTTAAACTTTGTGAGGTTACTATACCCCTTCCGGAGGTGATTTTCAAAAATTAATTCTCTGCTGTCTGCTTTTAAATAAATCATGTACATGCATACATCATTCTATGTAGAATTTAATGGAGAATCCATGAAATATGCGTAAATATTTTTGTGTATAAGCGCAAATGATATAGTGAGGATTTAACGCAAAATTTACCACCCGCGTGACAAATGCTCCTGTTACCTCCCCTTTTGCTATTCAAGTAAAACAATGTATCATTAAAGTGCTCAAGATCATGAACAACCAAATGGTGTCAGCGAATTTTGATATGTTGTGTGATCTCGGAATAACTAACATTCAAATTTTTGTTAATAGTTTTTTAAGACTTTTTCTATTTCAAAACCTTTTAAAAGTCGGACTATTGGATTGCGGGAAAAACCCTGACACACTTTCGAAGAGTGATACTTTATGACCCCGTGTGTGAAACTTCAATGAAATTGATTGGCCCGTTAGGTGCAAGGAGCTTTTGGAATGCTAGCTGGTGTTCCAAAATCCTGTTCTGAGAAATCGAAATGGTAAAGAATTGGCGCGAAAACTGATTAACAATCTTTGTGCAAACAAAAAAGCCAAAAGACAAGCTATTGAAGATAATCTTTGTCATCGTTGAAGAGTTGTTAAACAAACCCTCAAGTTATGTTGGGTCCACGAAAACCACATTTGCAATGCAGTCTTAGAATGAAACTTGGTTTTCAAAATGGGAAGATTAAAATTAGATGCCATGCTGAAGCAGATGTCTAAAATTCGATAAGCCTTGGATAAAATAATAATAATAATAAATAATAAAACTTTTATTAAATCGAATATTCGGTTAAACACTGTAAACTCAAAATATATGTCAGGAAAATGATTAGCATTTAAACCACAAAAATGTGCGCATTAATTCTGTGATCAAGTGGGTCGGAAGTGCTTTTCCGGCCAATTTTCAAAACAAGGTATTTTTTATTTGAAAGCTTAAAATTTCATGAAAAACAATGATAATTGTGGAATTAAATTATTGAGATATGATATCCAATGACTGAACTATCAAAATCTGATAAAAGCAAAAATCCATTTTTTTATCTGAAAGGGTACAGAAACCTTAAGCGGAAAGCAGGAATTCAGAATGATTTCTGGAAAAAACTGAATTCGACTCGAGGTTAAAATGACCTTTTAACTAAATGTTGACGTTCTTTGAGCCAAGAGCGATAAATACACAAAGCTGTAAATGATAAAAACATGACTGGTGGGTGTCCCAAAAAAACTTAGAATACGTTTACAAGGTTTTATTCATTAGATTAATTCGAAAATTCACCTTGCTAAAAAAATTTCTGAAATTAATCAAATTCGAATAAAATTTATAATTTTTAATTTTATACCGTACAATTAAAATATTTGTAGTATGTTTCTAAATCATTTCCATCCATGTTGATTTGGATAAATAAATGTCTTTTTCTATTACATCAAAAGAAATTAATTGAAAAATGTGGGTGACCATTTTTATGAGATATTTGAATATTTTCACAAGACATCAAAATATATAAATTGATGAAAGCCCTATTTTGAACAAAGAGAAGGAGTTGATTTCTACCTTTGAAATTTAATTTCTACCGTTAATTTCTACCTGAGAATCCAGGACAGTTAATTCGAAACTGCTTTTTGTCCTCGGCCTTGTTGTTTTTGCAGAAGAGACAAATGCCTTTGTTGGGAGAGATATTTTACCTTCACCCAGTTCCCAGCCGCTGAAAGTGTCTCAGCCCCCTCCCCTCTGTAACAGGATATGTCGTCATTCAATTATGTATTTTATAGCCAATTTTTCACGAACGATCACATTATCTTACTATTGTTCTTAATCGCTTCTTAATCAATCATGTATTTATGTAATTGTGACATATTGTAAGTATATTATATTATGAGTTAATCTAGTTTTAGCCAAGTTTGGATAGAGATGATTCTTATCACATGGAACTTCGTGATAAGTCTCTCGCATAATAACTTTGCGTGTCAATCACACATTGCAACCATCACAAAAGTTGTGCAGGACCAGTTTACTTTAGAGTATGCACGTTCGATCCAATGGCAACGTATGAAGAAGTGCTTGGCGTTGTCAAATGACTTGCTGCCGTTGTCCATGATCAACAAAAATCTTCTGAAGATACCACATATGCGACAGCAGATCCAAGACTCTCACACTCCGACGCCGAACTCTCGACCTCATTACGGGCACGAGACACATCGCACAACCCTTTACGATATCCTCAACTTTCTTTGCCTCAATTTTAAGGTGGTGAACAGCTTATCATCCAAATTTTGGATCACCTATCTAAAACAGCAGCAACCACAGCACGCGCCCTATTGCATGAAGTATTGTTACCATTTGAATTCTCCAACGTCATGCAAAGTGATCGTTGAGGTGAATGGCTTAACGCTGTCATACATAGATTGACGTCATTATTATCGATTAAACACTTTTTTACGTGTGGTTTTCGTCCGCGCCTAAACGGTGCCACGAAACGCGTCCATCGCTTCCTTAACGGCGCGATAGAGATTTATTGTGAACATTCCCCAGAGTGATGGGGAGATTGTTTACAGCCAGCATTTTACGCCCATACCACGTCGCCAATTTCTGGAACCACAGATATCACACCGTTCTATCTTGTGTTTGGATGGAATGCTCCATCACCAGAAACCATTTCCCTTGACATGCCACTTAATCCCCTACCAGCAGATCATTATGCGAAATATTTAGGCTCCAAAATGAAAGACGCTCACCAACAATTTCAAGAAGTCAAATCATATTTGCGCAGACGACAACGCAAGCTATACGATAGCATAAACGCATATAGTAAATAAGAATACTGAAAACGCCACAAAGTTGTGACAGAAGTTAGGAGCGGTGAGATGATTTGATATTTTGCAAGGAAACTATGGTGCGTGAAACTGGAAGTTTTTCAGGAAAAAAATTAAAGTTAAGCCGTAGAGTCAAAGCCATGATGAGGATAACCTTGAAGTTGAAAGTACAGGAACGTGGATATACAATATAGAGTTGAATGAAGAGCTCTTGTCATCTAATGCCATTTATTTATTGAAGAGAATGATTCTTGGCTGATGCTTTCGTGCTTTCGGAACACGTGACATTTGCATTTTAATTTTCCACCATTGCACCAATCAAATTTGACCATCCTACTGCGTACTGACATGAGAAACCTGAAGAGAGATGTTGATAAACGTTTTAGAGTTCTAATAGTTTGGATGTGATCCCTGGGATCGACGGGTGATACCACGAAGAGGAATGGCTGGAGAGAGTGTCTTCGATTTTGATTTGCTTACTTTTCAAAGAAGTTATTTTGAATAAGAATATTAGGTTTGTAACATTTTATAAATATTAACGATAATAATAAGCAAAGTTTAGATGTCATCTTAAATTAATTTTCAAGCTAAATGAAGTAAAAAATGTTGTTTGTATATATAGAAAAATCTAATCTAAATCTAAAAGAAAAATCTAAAATAGAAAGATTTTTTATCACGTGATGAGAATTTTAGCGGCTTAAATTATTGGCATCAATACGATTAAGGCCCCGTTTACACGAGACCGGTTCCAAAATGATCCACATCAGTTTTAGTTCATTTAGGCATTCCGTTTACACGAGACCTGCCTAACCGCACTAATTTGAGTTCGCCTATCTGGACTAATTTGAGTTCACCAAGGAAAGTGGACTCAACTGGAACCGAACCTACGAAAGTGGACTTGGAACCGAACTCGTTTGGCCTCGTGTAAACACTTGAAAGTGAATTAATTTTAGTATACTTCCATAACGAGGGTGAACCATTATAAATTGGAGGCAGAATGAAGATTGAAGCAAATTTTTGTTTGGTTTTGACTCGCTTATTTCTGTTTATCAGCTCTGTCTGTTTTTATTCTGAATTACTCATGTAATTTTCTGTGAACTTCGAAGATGGAGAATTTGTATACTATCGCCATTATGTCTGTTCTCAGCTCGCTTGCAGCAACAGTGAGTTTGGGGTATATTATGACTGTAATGAGGAAGAATGTTCGCGCAATGAGAAGAAATAAATTATTGGCCGTAGCTGACGAAAGCACACGCAGGCTCAACATTATTTTAAAGCAAATCAAAACCTGGAAAGGAAACCAACGGCAATTTTGGGTAAGGCCACGGCGTACAAGCGCATGGTGGAAAAATTTTGTCAGGGAGATAGTTGTACCCGAAGAATGGCAAGAAAACTTCAGAATGTCGAGAGATAATTTCCTCAAACTGTCTGACCAACTGAGACCCTTCTTGGAGAAGAAGATCCTATTTCTGCTGAAAAGAAGATTGCTGTTTTTCTTAATTATTTGGTTGATGAGGGGAGGCATAAAAAAATAGCAAGTTCATTTGGTATTTCAAATTTCAAAAAAATAGCATGTTCATTTGGTATTTCAAAAGCAGCAGTTTCAAAAATTATCAAGAGAGTGTCCATGGTCATAACTTTTCATCTTGGATCAAAATACATCAAATTTCCACAAACAGAGAAAGAAGTTACCACAAATGCATCAATTCTTTACCAAAAACATGGTTTTCCATAATGTATTGGAGCAGTTGATGGTACTCACATATTCATGAGAATGTCAAGTGAGAACCCCACTGACTATATAAATCGCAAGAATCGATATTCTCTTAATGTTCAAGCTGTGTGTGACTATAAGTTCTGTTTTACCGACATTGTTGTGAAATGGCCTGGCAAATTCAAGTATCAGCAAGCTGTTTAGAGAAGAAACTAAAATATGTCATCTGTGTCAAGGTAATGTGCGTAAGACCCCTGATGCTGCTGACTACTTTTCCCATACTGCTGCCTTTGGAAAGACTGCTGGCCATTGAAGGTCTGCTGGCCATGTAAACGTTGCTGGTTCACAAACATGCCAGGACTTTAAGGATTTAACTGCTGCTGCATCCGCTTTTGCAACATTGTAAAACCATTTCCAATAACTGATGTTAATACGTTCATATTAATATGAAATGTTGCCATCTGCTCTTCGTGTTTTTTTCTGACTGCTCAATACTTTCCAAAATTGTTTTCTTCAAAGCTATTTTTTGCTTTGCTAAATCGATCAACTGTGCATCAGAGGATACCCGCTTTGTTAATTTTGAATCTCTCTTATTTTTGAAATAAATAAGAAGGTCTCTGCTGCAAGCTCCCATGTCCTTGATTTTTGGAATTGCAGATGTTTTAGTCTTCACCACTGGCATCTCTTTCTGCGTCTGAATCCATGCTTGTGAGTGGAGCAAGTTGTGTAATACTACTGATATCTTTTGATATGTCTTGGAAACACGGGGAATCTTCATCTTGAATCGTAACACTTTCAATCCCCGTTGGAATGCTGTCGACTGCAGGCGAACCAGCCCAAATCTCATAGCACTCGCTGTACAAATACGTCACCACTCGTCCTCCGCCACTTCGACGACACTTTTAACGGCTTTGCGAAAATTCGCCTTAATTCGTTTTATTTTCGCCATGACTTTATCTTTTGTGACAGTATCAACTGCTTCACATTTCATAAACTCTTCCAAGTTTACTCCGCTTTTTTTCTTTGGGTAACTGTCGCAGAACCTTTCGATTATCTCCTAGTATTTATTTTTTATGGTCTCCCAATCTAAGCCCAAACAAACCAAACTGCAGTTTCGTAGTCCACAACAACTTTTACCAGAAATGCTGTTTCCTCTTCTGTCCACGAAAAACTTTTCTCTGCTTTCTTTCAATTTTTGACAGAAGCTGTTGCAGACATTTTCCTTACGTTTTAAAATATTTTAAAATTTTGACTGTCGCTGAGAAATACAGTGAAGAAAAGAACTCTTGGCGCGTTGGCGCGCTTTTTTTCAATTTCTAGTGCGCCTGTGCCGCATCATAAATTTTAATTTCAGTGCGCATGTGCAAAACCAAGACTGCAGTTAAAGCTGGTCTCGTGTAAACGAGTGGAGCCGTACTAAAATTGATGTGGATCGATTTGGAACCGATCTCGTGTAAACGGGGCCTAAGTCCCTGTGAATAAATTTCACAGACATATAAAAAATGTCTGGCCGATGCTTTAAAGAAAAAAATGGGTAAAACAATAGACTATGGTGAAACGGTACCCTGGATGAAAAATCTGGTTTCTTATCTGCGGGGATTTACTGTATGAAATAAAGACAAGCAAAGTAATTAAAGAAATTAACTAGACCTAAACCGTATAAAAACAATGAGTCTACGGTATGCTGTGCCCAGTTTGTGTAATGTTTCTTTCCTTCATCAGTTTATCAATGTTATTGTCTTTCTATTTTTCTGAAAACACCTCATCTTGCTTTGATTAAATATTTACAGCCATTCCTGCAAAGAAATAGATTCTAGACTGCATTTTCATAAATAAAATGTATTCCGTCATCTTTTTCAGCCAATTCAATTGGCAAAAATGAAGCAACTGCCCTAAGATGTCCTGTTTGAAAACAGTATACTGCACGAGGCATTCATTTTTGTTGGTATCACAGAAAGTCACAAGATCGGTCAAGACTAAATTCTTCACCAGCAATGGTTTGTGTGCTCTTCGGAAATAAGGATAAATTCGTTAGTGCCAAGACGTTAGTGCCAAGTGATGAATAGATAATGCCTCGATTTCAACTCGATGACATGGCCAATGAAAATTAGCGTACGATAACACGTGCTCGTGGTCTCTGAAATAATCAATCACGCGGTAGTTACAACTCCTAGTAACTAAAGAAATTGTAATCGACAAGACAAATTTTTTCAACCTATCAGAAAAGCCATATAAATGCTTGAAATCTTCTTTTCTACTCGCTACTTTCCAACTATAACTGAAAGTAGAAGTAGCAATATATTAGTCTTACGTGTAACATACCTTACAACTATGACTGAGGATATGGTAGAGATGAACAGTAGCAAAGTGTTGCATATTTTATGAACACTAGTACTTGTAAAGCAGTAATATGTTAGTCTTTAAGTCATATGTAAAAATTTACAGGTACGCGACTTTGTTCGCTTTCAAATGCATGGCATCGAGAGTCTTGAGTCCCGATTGAATGCATCCAACATAGCGCCAAACATGCTGAAACAAATGTTAGATGAATGAAATATTTTACTTGTTGAACCTGCCCATGTTGGGACATCCAACATTTGCAAAATAATGCTGGATGAAGTTCGATGCTTTGATCGTGTGGAAGCGTTTGGTTACTTCAACTTCATCCAACATTTTTCCCAACATTTCATTTGTTGGCATGCGCATAACGTTATAAAAACTTGATAATCCATCATTTGAGTGGCGTATTCAATTAGGCCGAGCCTTGTGAACATTTATATTTTGTAATATTTATTTATTTTGTTTCAAGCGCCTTTTTATCGTTTGTAAATATGTTTTTGTGCAAGAGATTGAGGATCATTGAGTTTTTGATGAAATGTTTGATACGTTTGACCACACCCTCATAAACATCAATGAACTTTCAAATATTTTGAATATTTTAATACTTTGGAGTAAATGTTGGATGAAATGTTGGATACGTTTGATAGGGTACCTTTATCCCTCCATACGTGCCTTTTTCTTCCATATCCCGTATTCCGCTGTGAAACGATTAGAATTTGTTTTATAAAAATTATCTCTTGCTGCAAATGGTGCTGTTATAAATATTACAAGGACACAAAAAGGCAAGGTAAAATTTCCCTTGCAGAAGTTCCATGTGGCCCTCGCATGAAACTCGTACCGACATCAAATTCGTTCCGGCACGAGTCAACTCGGCCAGCTCGGTTCCAGTTAGCCTGCCTGCAAGCTTTACACGCAGGCTTTACTGAGTATAAAGTCTGCATGCAGGCTAGGTTCCAATGTGAAGGGCTTCAAAATCAAAACCAGGCTTCATTGATTTGTCAGTTGACTAATTTATGCAGACCTCTTTCTTTGTCTGCACGCGAACTACCATTTAAAAAAGATACAAAAGAAAAGATCCAGGTTTTACAACCAGTTGCCATGAGAAAAACAGCAGACTTTAAATTAAACATGACATAACGATAGAATTTAATGATCAAATTTTCAACGCTTCGCTGCAAATTTGCAATGCTTCGTCGAGGCTGCACGCAGGCAACAGTAAGGGACCTGTCATAAAGAAGCTGCTAGGGGGAGGGGGGGAAGGAAATATGTATGTGCCATGAAAATTTTTGAAGAAATTGGTTTGGCTGCCAACCCTTTTCTGCATTTTAATATGGGCAGTGAAACAAATATACACATTTATTCAAAAAACTAAAAACATTAATTAACTGTATGTATACATAAAATCAGTAATAGAAGTTACTAAAAATTTCATTAAAGTTCAAACCCTCCAAGAAAAATGTCAAAATCCTTAAATCAGTTATCTTCAGGTTCTGATGAGCTATGATGAGCTAGAAGAAGACCAGTTTTTTTAACAACTTCCATAAACCTTTTCAAAAGAAGCACTTGCAGTTTTTATTGGACCAGTTTGAGGAAAATGGTGGTTCCCAACAAGCTGTTTATACCAGCGCCTGCATGCATGCAATTCTGAGAAAATCTTTAACCAGGTGTGCACTTGTACTTATCACACAGACAATTATCGCTGTTTAGGGCATCCACAGATTTTGCTGACTCACTGGTCTTCTTTTCTAGAGGAAATGGTAAATAATGGGATGCCCCTGACATGGTAGAACTCTTCGTGGAACGTGATGGGCGTAGGGGTAGACCAACGATTAAAATTTCCAGGGAAATGATTGAGAGTTATGAAGAAATTGGATTTTCATTTACTGAAACTGCGCATTTGTTGGGTGTAACAACTCAGACTCAGATGCATGTAGAGATCGGCATGATTCACACAATTCTAACACAATACGATTGAATATCCAAGTATTTCTATTTCTCCTTGTGTTTGTGCCCTTTCGATGGTGCTCTCTACTCTCTGAACAAGAATTGCAAATGTTTCTGAATACTCGGAGCCCACCAAAAACAAGTATTCTACTCTGATCTCAGTTGCAAGATTGCAATATCATTCTGTAGCTGTGAGATAACCAGAGACGTAGGAAGCATTTGAAAAGTGGAAGGGCACTTTGACCACACCCATTTATTAGAACCATGCCCAAAGTGTTACTCTTTCATCTCTATTATAGCAATGATCTTTCTATAATATTATAACTTTATATAATAACATATTTGATATAATTTGCAATACTAACACATATTCAAATCCAAATGAAACTCGCGATGTTTAATACATAGATTCTATAATATATATTATTTAGAACATGACGACATTAATAAACTGCTTAAAAGGTCATCAAATAAACAACTAAAGCTAGCTAATTTAATCTAATCTAATTAATAAACTGTTGCTTTACATTGATAAGACTAATTTTGCCCTTAAATTACTGTTGACAGAAACTTCCAACTGTTCTGCAGATAAAGATTGATGAAAACCTTAAAATTTATATACACAATTTACATCTTCCTCAACTGCCCGTTATCTCATCTCAAACATTCGAATTTCCTTCCCCCTCGTTAGGTTTCTTTCGATATGTAATACTGTCTGTTATCTCCAAATAAGTGGCGTCACAGGACCTAAAAAGTGGGGGGGAAAATTTTATGACGGGTTCTGACGTTCCCGACAGGAAAAAACCCCCAGGAAAATTGGGTCTGACCACACCCATCATCAGACTCTTGGAAAAGGCTGGAAACGGCCTTCTTGGCATTTGTATGTCATGGTCATGAACGTTTTGAAAATCAACGATCTCAAGTAGTAATTTAACAACTGTGGGCAGTTTCTGCATTTAAAAATTAAAAAAAAAACAGAAGGTAGGTTTTCTCATAGCTTACATATTTTTTAAGACTGAAGTAAAATGTTTTGAAAATTAAAAATTTATAAAGAAGTCATTCCCAAAGAAATTGAAAAGCTACCCCTCTCCTAAAGTTTTTTTTAACGGATTTCGAGGAATTGGAAAATCGAAATTCTGAGTATTCACAAGTACCACAAACTTGACCAAGCCATGCTCCATCTGAAATAGCCAAAGACTGTTGGAAAAGTTGTTACTTAATTGTTTATGCACACACTGACCAAAATCAAAGGAATTATTATCTCAAGTTGTTTATCACATATTTGATCATTGTAAAAGTAAATGTAGGAGTCGTAGGAGTAGGAATAGGGAGTCGAAGTCGTTGATGAGACGGTTGTGTGTTGTTTCGTTTTGCTTTGCTCTTCACAATGATGACAGACAACAGCTTTTTGATGGCATTTTCAAGGGCTCATTTTAAATTTCTTGAAATTAAGTGAGGGCATTTATTATAAAAGAGCAGTTTATAGCAAATTTTTTCAAAATTAAAACAAAACTTTTTAATAATATTTTCCAACTGGTAACATGGTATTTTTTTAATTTTAAAGATTAAGCTAGGGTGCTTTAATATACATATTCGAAATAAAAAGGGGCACTTTGTAAATGAAGAATTCATGATTATAGAAAGGCACTTTTTAATTTTACTCCGCAGTATAAAAAGGGAATTTTTTCTATTTTTCTCATAAAAAGGCACATTTTTCAATTTGAGGGCACTTTTCCATGTTTGAAAAAGTGAGAGGGCACGTGCCCTTAGTGCACCCCTGGTTCCTACGTCTCTGAATATCCCGTCGTCTTGATGAAAAACGTTTAGATAAAGGAAATTGAAGAGCATTTTCATAAATTTGTACTCATATTTGTGGACATTTTGGCTCCCAAACCTTCCCTTATAAACAGCACACATTCGTTCTTAAATATTAATGTGGGAAGGTAAGGCTATGGAAAGTTTGTTCAAAGTTAATTTCTACTCATATTTATAGACATATTTGTTCCCAAACCTTCTCTTATAAGCAAGTTAATCCAGCCCGGCTTGGGATATCATCCAGTCATCTTCTACCATGTTTGCCTATCCAAAACTGGAAATCAAAATTTTCCTTATCCGTGAACCTTCAAGTTAATTTAAGGAAATATCATTGATTTCCAGTTCATGTTTTGGCGTTAAAACACCATGTTTTCTTCAATGGTGACTTGGAAGTTAAACATTTTAAAAGATTCACTGATCAAAGGAGTAAGCAGGTTGTGTTAATGCCAAACTTTTGATTAGAAAGGAATAACGTTCAACTCTAAATTTGCCACTCAGACGTTATTTTGAATCCAATTTCAAATCTGTCTAAAATGGGGGGGGGAGGGGACAGTACTACTAGCGCCATCTAATTTGAATATGCTGCCTAGTACCATCTAACTTGAATACAGGGGCGCACATTCAAATATGACTTGGGGGGGTGTAAAAAATTTTGGACCGACTTTTAGGCCCCAAAAGTTTTGGA
>JAYJMH010029545.1:0-17352 GCA_036873815.1 Phacellophora camtschatica
AGGGAAAACAGATTGTCTAATCTACAAAATGTTGTTCATTAAAGATTTGAAGCCAAAATTGAACAAGCAGTCAGATTACATCGCCACCAAATTGTTCACTTAGTCTTTTTGGCGCCAATCATCTGAGCCACCAAAATTCTCATCACGTGATAAAAAATCTTTCTATTGTTTATTTTTATATATATACAAACAAAAACAAAATTACATATCAATCAAAAGGTCTAATCAAGCCGAATACAACCGTGCTTTTTAAATGCCAATGCAAAAATACTTGTACGATTTTAGAGGAGTATTAGCGTCAAATGTCCAATCTTAGATTTTTTGCCATACTCGATTACACTAGAAACCATCAATATTGTCTTGGTTTATTGACTGTTCAGATTTAAAAGGGATATAAAAAGCAATTAACGTTATCGAAGACGTTCCAGTTATTGCAAACTAAATCGACACTATCTATCAAGGGATATACAAAACAATTCAAGCTAACGAAAACATTCGAGTTATTGCAAACTAAATCGACACTGAGATCTATTAAGGGGTATAGAAAACAATTAATGTTATTGAAGAATTTCAAATTATTTAGAACTAACTCGACACTGAAATCTATCAAAGGATATGCAAATCAATTCAAGTTACCGAAGATGTTCCAAATCAACATTGAAATCTACGAAGAAAAATACATCGTGTTGTCAAAGATGTCGGAGTTATTCGAAACTAAACTGAGATTGAATTCTCTCAAAGGATATGGAGTACTGTTTGAGTTAACCGAAGATAGAGTTAGCCCTATTTTGTCCGGGTAGACAATTTGGTCCCCCCCTTTTTATTACGGCAGTCAATTAGAATTTGGTTATGAAACCTCCCACACTTAATAAACAAACATTGTACATTTTAAAAATAGCATTAATTAGCAACTAATTATGTTGAATGTTGCTAGGCAACCAAAAACAATTGGAAAATGAGCAAAAAACAGCTATTCAACCTAAAAGGCAATATTACTTGCTAAAACCAATAAAAACCTCGATAATTATGGGGAAAACATAATTTCAGATTTATATTAAATAACTAAAGAAATAAAATTTGATTTAGAGAAACAATCTGGCTTTATTAGTGTTCTTTGAAAAGTAATTAATTAAATTATGATAATTGCAAGTATAAATAGTTGATTTTCAATTGCCAAATTTATTTCCCTGATAAATCAATGAACAATTATACAAAATCGATATTTTTTGCTATTTAATGCAGTTATCTATTCATTATATGACGCCATATAAGCATATAACTTCACACATGTCAAAAGTTGCAGCCGTCTCCGGAAATTAATAAAATATTTATCAAAAGAATGTACTTCATGAGGTGAATCAAATCGTGTCATTTATGAAATGAGTAGCTAATTATCAGTTAAATTAGAGGTCTTTTTACCGATCTGTTCTGAACCACTTGCCAAATAAGGGCATATGGAGGTCACGTTGTAGAATAATAGACCATAATTATACTATTGTCGTGAAGTCAATTAAATTTTAGGAAATGTCAGGACGTTTTAGCACCTTACTGTAAATAGCTTAGACGATATTTAGGAGTGTTTGGTAAGAGGGGCCATAATGCCCCCCCCCCGAGCCAAATAGGGTTAAGTTTGAGCTAGAGAAGAGAATTTAAATGTAATGATGTTAAGAATCGGGAATGATTTGTTTACGTGATTTTAGCTCTCTTATTTTTTTAAAGGTTTCCTGTAGAATTTGAACTCGACTTGTGTGCTTTTCAGTTTTTGCTATATTCACTCATAAATCTCCAGAAGATACTACTCAGCAGTAAAAACACAGTTTGTAAAACTAAATTAAAGCACATAAATGTTTATAATGAAATAAAAGCCCATATTTGTGATGATAAAATCCAAATTAAACTAAAATGATCACGTAAAAATTAAAATTCAGTGCTGAGAAAAGTTTATCCTGAGTTTTTGATAACAAGTTAGTCAAAGTTAGTTAATAGCTTATATTTATTTAAAACTAAGTGCATTAAAATATTACGGCATGAAATTTATTCTGAATAAAACACCAAGAATTTATGAATAAAGATTCCTGTCATATGAAGATCTCCGGGATTCTTCCAACATGATTCTCGTTGATTTGATGCACAAATGTGCTCTTAGTGAATGACCAATGAACATTGAAAGCTTGACTGCGCTAGCTTGCTTATGAAGATCAATGACTTACAGAATGCCAAGGTGTATGAGTAAAGGCTGTATGCATTGAGCATGACGCTCGTAGCACTTAAAAGGGTAGTTTTTGCATTTATAACTAAATATCGCTAAATATTTATCAGTTTTGTTGACTAAATTAAACCCCAGCAAATTTTTCAAAATAGATCCTTATACTCTAACAATGCACTATTTTGCAAAGTTATACTCAAGCAAATTTTAAAGATACAGCCTTATGCTGCTGTTATAGCAAATATTCAAACAATAATATTTAGCGATCTAAAACGAATGTCAATAATACCTCTGTCAGGAATGTAGTAAGTTTATCACTTTCACGAACCAAATTTTAATATTTAGTTTAAGACCCAAAGTTGAGGTAAAGGTGTATTTTCAAACAGCTGCCCAACACATCTTCCCTAATTTTGTGACCTCTTACAGTTTTTTGTCGAGAATGGGGGCATTTTATTGTTTTAGCTCACCGATGTAAGAGAAATATCATGAATGGTTAAAAAATATCCACCTTTGTTATATCCATAATCTGACTAGACACCCCCTGTTAGGCAATTATATCCCAGGAAAGTATGCAAGGCCCAATGTTAAAGAAAATATATTCCATAAGCTAAATTTTTAGTTGCTTAACTTGCAAGGTTATACCCCAAAAAATCGTGACTTTATACTCTAGCAATGTTTGCAATGTAGTAACTTGCAAATTTACACCCAAGCGAAATCACCAACAGTCAGAGAAATACAAACAAAAGCAACAGCAGCAGCAACATCAAAAACGATTCCGATAAATATTGTGTATGTGCTTTACTCCATCACCCTTCGCTCTCCTTAACGGAATCTGTGCTGCTTCTATTGCATAATGCAAATAATTCTGAGTAAGGCGTTTGCCGACATCTTCATCGAAATAGTCTGTCAATGAACGAATCATTAAAGTAGTCAAAGTAAATGATTTGGATCGTCAAAGAGCTCATGATTGCAAAGCAAATACTACAATTGTTAGACAATTCTCTATTTATATACAAAGTGATAATAAAGAATTCGCGTTTAAAATCGTATCAACAAAATTTTGTGTTCATATTTTTATAAAAGCCCTAAAGTAAATTAAAACCAGAAGGTTGCAAATGAATCCGGGATTGTTTTAACAGCATAATTTTCAAATAGTATTGAATATACTATACAGATATACTAATAGTATTGAATATACTATACAGATGTACTAATAGTATTGAATATACTATACAGATATACTAATAGTATTGAATATACTATACAGATATACTATACAGATACTTACGTCTGGCATAGTGTGAGCTAAGTCTTAAATATGGCATAGTGCGAGCTAAGTCTTAAATATGGCATAGTGCGAGCTAAGTCTTTCAATCAAGTTTTTCACACAGGAATTTTATATTTTTGCAAATTGCTAGACTCAAAGGAATTAAATCGCGTAAATAAATTACAAATTGAATTGTTATTCTGTTTGCTATACAAAATGTGTCCTCGCCGACCCTTCACGACCTTCACAAAAACGTCTCGGAATCACACACCATTTTGTTACTATAAACATGGTCGTGGCCTTGAGTAAAACTAATACAAAGCTTAAAAAGAGGTGAGATTTTGGCTGCACTAGCCTTCCGAAATTATGCATTTTGTGCACAAATAAATCGACACATTTGACATCACACAAAATTGAACAAAGACAAAGCTATTGTTGGATTAATAATGCGTAAGATGTTTGTGACTTTAATCAATCGAAACAAGAAGCAAAGTTAATGCCAATTGTTTAACCCATATGGCATGTCACTTCAATGCATATGTAATGCCTCAACTATTGCGACCCAGGGATTATTTGATATTGTTGCAGTCAGCTTAATTTCTACACAAATCTAATTTAATTTAAAAATAATAATGAATACAAATTACAATCGCACAAATTTTGTCTAAGTTTCGATTCTCTAGTGGAAGGCAAAAACTGCTAACGTTTGTACTACTATTTTTCGCAAAATATTTTCCTTTGAAAATATTTTCGTCTGAATATAATTTAAAACTGTTGGGAAATTTCTTACAATGGCACTTCGTCTAAGTGTTTTTTGAAATTTTTTTACTAAACAGTCTGCATTAGAATTAATGGTACGTCTTCTGCTAACATTTTCGTTAAAAATCTAAAAGCCTCGGTATAGCAATGTTCGCTTCAATAGATTGATAAAAAACCTTAAAGAAAACTTTCACCTCTAGGAAGGAGATGAGAGACATAATAAATTCTACAAAGTTTCTTTTATAATAAATGATCATTTGCAAACTACGCTTTTTGGAAGATTAAAATTACAAAAAATCATAATTTCTTGAATGTAGTGCCTTTTATTGCTAAACTAGTATTTATGAGTTTTGATGAAATATTTAATGCTTTTGGAGATAAAAAAGAATACTTATCCAAACTGTAGCAACATTTCAGGAATTAACGATGGTGTTCATAACATTAAACTTGTTTCAGTTTCAAAAGCCTAGTAGCATAGTCATTGTAAAACTAAAATTAAAACTGTCTTCATTTCATATAGAAGTATATTAGTACACGGTTGAAGCAAATCATTTATGGTATGCTCCTTTAGGCATTGGTAATCTTGATTTCACTTTCAGGATGTCATATCAAAACTCATTATTACAAAACTCAAGATTATATTTTTCATTTTTTAAAGGCAAGTTTTCAAAAAGATAATTTACTTACCTTCTTTCCTCATTCCAACTTTGATGCATTTTTTCAGACGGCAATACTGACACTGATTGCGGTGATTCACATCAACAGGACAGTTTTGAAAAGCTCTGCATGTATACGCGAGATTCCTGCGGATGCTCCTTTTAAAGAAACTCTTGCAGCCTTCGCACGTAAACACTCCATAGTGCTTGCCTGAAGATTTGTCCCCGCATACCCCGCAGTCGATGTTGCCAACTTTGGGTTTGCTTTCAGGACTGAGCGATAGCTGACTAGAATTCGGCAGCGAACTAACCCAAGTAGCCATTGACAATGCGGGCTATGGGTAGTTGAAGCGAATGTCTTTCTTTCTCCTTATATCGCTCCGTGGTAACTCTGAAAGAATTCAGATATTACCACACTAAATTTGGCCGTGAAGGCGCAATTGCAAAACAAAAATGTCTGAGCGTAAAAGATTTTTTGATGTTTCTGTCTCTTTACTCTGCAATACAGTTTCTTTCGCAAAACCAATGCCCGGTTTCCGTGAAATGTCTCTCTGCTTCGTGAATTCGATTTATGTTGATCGTAGTTAATAACTAATGTCACAATATTTGAAATTCAATAAGGACAGAAAAACTTAAATATGCAAAACAGTAGTTGATCGTGTAATATAACCTATTCCTTTTTGTAGTGCAACGCAATAGAAACATTTGTACAAATTAATCGGTTGGTTTGCACGATTTAATAAATCTTGTTAAAAAAATCTGATTGCAAAAGCAAGACAGCAAAAAATTTTAATTGCAAGAAAAGAGACAGCAAATACACGATGCAGCATTAAAGAAATAATTCCAGCTTTGATTAAAGTAAATCTTTCAAATGTTTTCCAACAAATGTGTGATTTTTGTTGCTCTTTTTTATATCATATTCTGTCAGCGATGCTCCAAAGAAAACTTTACCAGGGCACCTTGATGATCATTCGAGTGGCAGAGCAGCGCATGTAATGTAACCACGATCAAAGTACCCAATCAAAGTATGGCACCGCCAATCTTTTACATCTCCTTTCAAAACATTTGCAAAAACACTTGCATTAATACTGTTCATGAGGCCAGCAGGATTATGATGCCTCTCTTTCAAGATAGTATTGATATCATTTCAATATTATCAAAACTAAATAAGTTCTAATAAAAGATCGTATCCATAAATTTATTCATACCCTTTGATTGCTTGCTCAAAACCAAGTATAATGGACAAAGGCTATGCTCGGAAGATCTTCATTGGTCACTCCTTAATTATGCATGAGAAGCAGGCAGTTATTGAAGCGTACGATGCCTGCCTATTGGTTTTGTTAAACACTATAAACAACAAGCACCATGGATAACTCTTAGAACACAAATAATCTATATTCTATTAAAATTTCTCCAATTTTACACCCTCAAAGAGCCTCTAAAAGCCAGTCAAACTCTTCGCCAGTTTTTGCGTAGTAGAACCGCCTGTTATAAACAGATTTTCGCAATGACTTTCTTCCCAAACACCGGTTGGAAAAATATTCTAATAAACATTGACTCAAAACGGGGACTTAATTGTCTAACACTTGCTGATCTTTCGTTCGAGAGGGTGGTCGTACCAAGACAGAATTTCAAGGTTAAAAGATCTAGGAATCAAATGTTTTAAGTTTAAAGAAATCAAAATTTTGTGAAATAAGTCAGTATTTTGTGAAGAATATCGTGGGTTTATCCAATAGAGGGTGTAACCTCATTGACATTGTGTACACATCAGAATTGGTGTCTAGTACACAAGAAATTACGTGTAATGAAGCGTTGATCGAGATGATCTCAGTAGTTTAGTCGGTCGACCCTTCCATGGCCCATGAAATCTAGCTGATTATGTATATTCATTGAGTCTCTTTGCACTTTCAAAAAGTGTTCATTGATGCTAATAGCCTGCTTATTCTTGAGGTGCTGCTCATACTGGTTCTGAATATGTTTGAATTGGAATTCAATAGATTGTAGCTCTTTGATACTTAAGCACGAACATGATAATTAATAGCAAACGTTTCATAAAACCGATCAGGTCGTTTAGCCCAGCTCAACCAAGCTTGCAATTTTTGTTGTGCACCACTTCTTTGTGTTATGTGCTACATAACACAGACAGAAATAACAGTATTTAAACTTATAGCTAACAAAAAAGCGAACTATCTTATTATTTGTTTTTGTGAGCCTTATTTGGTTCGACCTTAAGTTGCCACATAATCGAAATGTAGGAAAATTCAATATGAAGTATGATATAAAACATTATTCACTTAACCCTCCCAGGAAATTACTTTTCAAGTAAAACATATAATGGATTGCATAAGGCTCAAGCAATCATTAAAGAATTGCCCTCCATTTAGACAGATGTATATTTATTTATAATTTATTTTATTTAGAATTCTTCTTTGCATCTCAAACATTGTCCCAAAATGCCGCAACTAAATGTGCATCACATACTATATTTATATGATAACTAGGATTCTAACATGACGCATCTATGCCAATGTTTGGAAATTGTACATGAAAAGGAAAATATTGATTTAAATAATTTTGCCCAAACCAGCTCACTCATAAAACATTTGAGTAATTCAGCCTTTATAATCAAATTCATTCAAAATCTGTGAAAACTATAAATACAATTTTGATAATTTCCAGACCTAAATATAGCTTGAGTTTAATTAAAATTGTTCGTTTTTCCCAGAATATCATTTTATTATCACAACAGGAATAGTTGTAAACAAAATATTTAGAATTGCATTTAATATTCTTAACTATCATTATATTTTAAATATATACAAATATATACAAATGCAATAATGGAGGGACCCCTTGAAAATTAATCATTAGTTCAAAGGTCAACCTTCTTAAATAGATTGAAACAGAGAAAATAACAAATTAAGAAATTCATTGCTACAAAAATTAAATTGCTTTTAAATATTGTGAAAATAAAACTTATCGACAATGAAAAATTAGGGCTATATTTAGCCATCCAGAACCGCTAATATGATACATGCTTTTCGAAAAATATAGGATAACTTGTTTATCAATAAATTCAAAACCAGTTATACATTGATACCATGATTAGCATTTTTATCCCATGGCTAAATACTAAAGACCTTCAAAATATGTCAGCACAATTGTGCAGCGAGGTGTTCGGAATGTCATGGTCTTGAACTGGCATGGCTTCTTTGTGAACACGAGTAAACACGAGCAAAGCACGCGTGCAATAATTGATTTTGCAGAAATTACTGGCAACGGCGCAAAATATAAAGCAATATTACAATGGCAATAGTGCAATTAATCTTTTTACTAAAATTCATATCATCATAATTCATATTGATAACCTCAGCTGCCAAGAAAAGCATGTACATATGTTATAATTAGTTAGTTGTATAAATTTATTCAGCATTGGATAAATGGTTTCTCTAATTCTTGCTTAATTTTTCATGATAAAATAAAATAAGGTCACTTACGAAAGGGGTAGAAATTTATGCAAGCGGTAATCAATCTTTTTTCTCTCCAAAATCTGTTAAAATACTATGGAAAAAGCCAACATTAGTGGGTCTATGTGACAATGATATTCAGATGATATCAAAATAGTATGAAAATCTATATTTGTATCCCTATGTTTGTGTATGAGTTTACATGGGATTTTTCAGACCCGTCTGAAATTCAAGCCGATTTGAGTTCAATTCTGGGTCGATTTTCAAATTCTGGGTCGACATTCAAATTCGGCGTGAAAAAGTCGGCGTGAAATTCTCATGTAAAGGGAAGTTTTTTCAAATCGGGTCGAACTGAAATTGTGAGAAAAAAGATAACTGTATCTTAGGATCTGGTTTTTGATGTTTTAGTCTCAACTCAAACCGGTTTGCAATCATCATGAAAACATAACACAAATTCATCATCATGAAAATCGCCATCTAGCCAAATTTCAGACCTGTTAGAAATTTCAAGTCGGGGTGAGTTTGAATTAAGGCCTCATGTAAACGCACTCTAAGTACTGATACAAAATACCGACAATAAAGTCAGGAAGGCCTGAAAAACAAGTATATATATTAGTGTAATTATTGTTTGTGGCTATTTATTTATAGTTGCATGCATTTAAATTTTTTACTATTTTTTTCAAGTCATTTTTAAAATATTTTTGAAAATGCAGTTAAAGCAAAAACAATTATCAACTTGCTTGTCTGTAAAATTTTAAACATTGAATACAGCTAAAGTTTTAAATTGCAACTACTGGCAAACTTAATGAAACGATGAAGCTAATGTAAAGAATATTTCTAAAACACAGTTTAAAAATTTTTTAAAATTCTATGGTTTAGCCTTCCAAGAAAGAGAATACCTGAAGATACCTGAAGATACCAGCACACTGACACAGAGCAAAACAATGATGTGCAGAAAAAAAAGAAAAGAATGACCAATGACCTTTCTAGTACTTAAAACACCGTTAAATGTTGTCGCTGTTTGTCATATTCCTCGGGATCAATGTTTGATCATTGTTTTATTGTTTGCTTTACACTCAAACATCTCTTATTTACAGCAAGCATAAGAAAAAAGTTGATAAACAATTCTTTTGTTTTCTTAAGTTGTAGGAGCATCACATTAATTTACTTAAATTTGCTTGTTACTATTTGTGTATATAAATGTAATGCCTGCAATGTTGGAATGTCTTCCCCATGTTCCTTGTGGCATCGTTCAGTAACTTTGTCATGTTAGTATTCTATTCTTATAGAAATTAGAGAAAAGGATAAATTAATTTACAAAGCACTGTGTTTGTGGCTATTTTGCTTCATTATAATCCTAACTTGCTAAAAGTTAGGATGAAATATGCTTTTCGAAAGAAGATATCGCTTGTCATTCTACAAATTGCAAAACTTAAATAAAGTGATAATTTTCATAAAAAACTATAACTGCTATCAGAAAAATAAGGCCAAAAGGTACATAAAATGATGAATATATATGATTCATTGATATATATTATTGAATATCAAGAAAACGTGAGAAGCGTAAAAAATGCTGTAGAAGCATGACATCCATTTCAATTGATACAGGTTGTCGACACAGACAATAATGACAGTACGATTTCTCGATCGCGACTTGTTGTTTAAGCTTTCGAGAGTTTCTCAGAGTAACAGTGGTTGAAGTAGGCCTAAATATTAACGGATGTATGATCAGATTAGCGATTGGTGTCATGGTTGACGATCAAACCGAATATGGCGAGGGCAAGAAAGCTACAGGTTCAGTTAACAATTTTTATGCTTTACTTTGTTAGGATAAAGTACAAGAATAATCGTAAGATTTTCACGGTACTGCGATCGTCTGCCTAATGTTTTTGACGGTTTTCGATGCAATGGAAACACATCTTTGGGATCCTTACCACTGTTCCGATTGTTAGAATTGGGGATGTTAAACTCAGATCGTTTATATGGAGAAAGTTTTATCTTGCCAAGCGCTATCTCACAACACAACAGGCAAGATTTCACTCACGGTGCTCGATGGCTTCTCTACATAAACAAAAACATCAAAATTTCCTATTGATTCCTTGAAATAGTGACATTTCGCTTGCTGAGCCAGCCCTTACTATTTAATGGAAGTCAGGCTTAATGCAGTTGTCATTAATTCCAATTTTTAAAATAAAATGCTTATTTCTCAAAAATTACAAAGAATTTTTGCAAAGTAATAATTATGCTTTTGTTAGCCCTCTATATTTTAAAAATCTGGTGATGTATGATTATTAATACTGATGATATATTTGATTATGATGGTATATACTTAAAAATACTGATGATAGACGACTATTTAAAGACTTAACATTACATAAAAATACGATACAGTAAATACCCGCATATAAGAAACTTTATTTTTTAGTTTAGGCTAAGTCGTTTCTGTCTATTAGGTTCCTAATTGAATTGAATTTCCAGGGTTAGAATTTCTTATTTAAAAAATCACTCGATTGAATCAAATATTCAGTCAACTTCAAAAACATCGAAAAATGTAGTGGGAATGATAAAGTCTGTGTATATAAATTTCTCAATTCATTGATAAAGAATTGAATTCTCAATGCAGGATGCAGTTATTACTTAAAACATTCTCCACTTTTACATGCACCTTTGCATAAGAAACTGTTTTTCCAGTTGTAGGCTAAAGTAAATTTCTTATTTATGGTTCATTTTTCCAAAATCCTTAGACTAAAGTTTTTCAATTTGAGTTTCTTTTATGCTGCAGTTTACTACTCACTCGTTTCTTTTATAAGAAGCAGGTAATTTTTGCTGAGGCTCAATGCTCTTAGATTTCTAAAAATTCGAGGCTCGGATATTCTTAAATTGTTCTTATTTTTGCACATACGTTTTCCTGTAATTTGATCAACAATACATAGGAAACATTCATGCTTGTATAGTATCACTCGTGCTTGTATGTATTGCAATTAATTTTAATGGTAACAGTCACCGAAAATAAGTAACAGTCACCGAAAATAATTACAGACTATTATTGAACGTTTCGGAAATCTTGGAGCTGACGATGCTTTTGAAAATTTGAGCCTCGATGTTCTTTTAAAGTGAGTTCTTATAATAAAGAGCGTATTTAATGACGTTTGTTATCTATGTAAAACGTCAAAATTTTAAATATTATATATTAAATATATTATGATTTCTTTATATTCGTACAACATGGACACGTAGAAATTTGCTGGAAATGTATAACTGTCTATTTTAGCAAATAGTAGAGCCAGAGGAACCAAATTCACAATTTGAAAATGCTCTTTCTTTACAATTTTTATAACTTTAAAAATTATAACTTTCTAAACAAACGATTTTTCTGTTTACAGATGTTGCTGTTATTCCCAATGTTCCTTACATTGTGCTGCATTTTCATCCACCTTTCAAGAAGGAACGATCTTATCAAGACACAACCTACTAGAAATGAAGGTGAACTGATTGGTGCTAAGCTATTATATTTAACACAGTAATGAATAGGTAGTCAATTATGGCCGTTCAAAATGACAGGACTCAAGTGATAGAAACTATATAATATTATTGTATATAATAAAATACGAATACTTTTACCAGGTGAGCCTGTCAGCATTTGAACTGAATGACCGGTAGATCAGTATTTGTACCGGTTGGCTCAAATAATATCGTTATAGAGAGACTTTAGTTTTGATGATAGTTCATATTCTCTTAGTGTTTTTTCACGACGGGGATGCGGTTGGAGGGGAGGGGGGAGCGTAAGGGCGCGTAGATTGCGTTTTGATACCAATGATTCAGTCAGTCTATTTTTTAATCAAAGTTCACTCATTTTTCTATTAAAGGAAGTTGCATGAGGAGAAATGCTTTATTTTTGGTTTCATTGAGCATAGCTGGGTGATTATTAAGCAGCTATTAGTTATCGTAACTAAACCTCTGCAACAACACCTTTGGGGAAACATGGAAATACTTGTTTGGACCACCACCCGTTAGGTTAGGGTCCTCTGCGTTTTCCTCAAATATTAAAGGCAATAACAACTTCGCTTTTCAACTTTTTAATACAATCACTCAAATTTTGACTTTCAATCATCGTGTCGTGTTTCAATTATTGTGGTTAAACTAAAAGTCCATAAATGCTCAACAAATTTTATTTGGAGATATATCAAAATTTAAGTAAGGACACTGAAAATACAACAATCTATATTCTTGTATTTTGCTGTTTACTTTTCATATTCAGATAAACGTGCACCATATTATTTGGAAACCTTGTAGTTAAAATGTTCAAAAAAATCTTTCATGGCATGTGCGTAAAATAGTAATTTTTAATTGATAAATTTTCAAATAAGTTTAGCTTAACTTTGTTTAAAAATGAAACATAGTATTTTAAACCTTTTTTTAACTTGCAAAGTAGTTTCTCAAAAATTCCACACCACAAAATGTTTAAAGCTTTTACTTACTTGTCTTGATTTTAAAAAATATCCGCGTCAAACTCCATACTGATTCGAAGCTACTCTAATTTTAATTTTTTTTATAATATTACTGATTGTTTTCAACGTAAATTTAATAAAATATAGATCAACCGTAATCAATCCGCCAGGCTGAGGTTTGGGCAAATTTTCTTGCTATCTGAGGAATTACTGAGGTTAAGTATAAAAAAGTATGCAGTCAATGAGCTGTTGACTTGAAACAATATTTTGAGAAGGACGAGAAGTAAAAAGTTTTTAAAAATCAGCTCAAAGATAAGAACAAATCTAGGCTAAAACCAGATGTTCTTAAAAAAAAAAATTGTATAATACAATGACTAATAATTATAATGTCTAATATAATGTAATTAATAACAAAACCAATATTTTTCATTATTTTCCAATATTTTTCAGGTTCAAAAGAAATTGAGAAATTTAATGTGACATCTACAACAACGACGAATAGTATGAGAAACAAAACTCTGAAGAAAATATTGAAAGATATTACTGATCAGAGACACAAACTATCAGATACAGCAGAAGGAGAAGTTAACACAATTGAACAATCAAAACTAGACGTTGGTGATTATCATATTGAAAAGTTCCATGAATATCCGGGTACTGAGAAAACAAATACATTCTATTCTACAGACCAATCACGTCTTGCTGATATTATCCAATCACAACATATCGATGATGTGATTGACCAATCAAAACCAGATTTTATCCCAGATACAGGCCAAACAAACACATTGAATTCAGCAGACCAATCAAATCCTTTTAGTGCCAGTATTAGCCAATCACAATCTATTTATGATAATCCTGATGCTGAGATTTCTGAAACTAAAACTGCACCACTTGACCAATCAAACTATATTAATAATGCTATTAACAAATCAAGAATTGTTGGGGAAGATTCGGATATTAAAACATCAAGTGTCATACAAGCAACCGCAACACAAAAACAAAAATCAACTGAAACTGGTAAAATATCAGCCGCAAATGAAGAAATTCTACCCAAATATGATGAAAAAGATTACAGTGTAAATTCAAAAATCAAATTTTACAAAGTGGAAAAATCTCCTGAATATAACGTGTCAAATGCTATATATAACGTACCTGAATATAACGTATCAAACAAACACAAAACTGCCAACAATGAAGCAACAAAGAGTAGTATTGCAGGAAAAAAAAACGATCGTATTTCTAACGAAATAGAATACGTTCATAAAAATTCATTTAATGTCAGTAGAACCGAGAAAAGAAATTCTCTGTTAAGTTCTGTTGAAAAAATTGAAGCAAATGCCCAAACACGATCAATAATTAAATTGAAAACAGCGCTTAATAAAGAAATTAAGCGAAACGAAGAAATATTTGAAGGAACAAATTGCGACAGAGAAAGTTCTCATGACATCAAAAAGGCACCTTCACAGACGTGCCAACCTTATTACAATTTCTTTAATGTCTGCAAAGAATCCTCGAGGTTTTATCCACAAAATTCCAAATGTAGAGGAAAATGTCACCCTGCAAATGAACAACGAATATGTTATGTGATCAGCCCAGGGCGCACAAACGCAAAAACAGTGATAGCCTTGAATTGCACGATGAAAACATGTGATAGCAATCACGTGAGTGTTTCTGTTGTAGATTCAGATTATGGTGTCGTAAGAAAAAAAAAATTGTATCACGATGTCAAAGAGCTGGAAATGGGTGTAAAAAAAGCAGTTCGCAAGAGCATGAAACATGGGTTTGATTTCATATTCTTAAGCTGTGCGAACACTTCAAAAAGGCAAAATAAAATAGTCGAACAAATTTTGTTCTTGCCACCGCTGATCGAAATCAAAGATATCAAAACTTCACGTAAACCAAATAACAGAAGCAACATGAAAAATGAAAAATCGTTTAGTAATTATGATAAGCTTTCTGAAAAGAAAAAATCCTCAAGAGAAGAAGCAAAAAAAAAGAAAAGAATTGTTGGAAAGCCTAATATTAATGTTATTGTCCTGGATTCTGTTTCCAGAACTCACTTTAGAAGAATATTTCCAAAAACTTCAAAGAAAATGCAAGAAATAAACAATGACGCAAAAAGTAGTAACATGATATTCGATTTCAAGTATTTTCAATCTTTGGCCCCCTTTACTTTTGTGAATGTAAAATCTTTCATGTCTGGCAAGCAAGATTACAGCAGTATAAAAAATAGAGAAATTGGGTTTCGAGTTCTGTTTGAAAAATTGAGGAAACAAAATTATCAAACTTTGATACAAGAAGATGCGTGCTGGTACGACAAATGGGGATCAATTCTTACAAGCAACACGAAGAGAGAAGCAAACATTCAAGGCCTAGAGAGTCTAAAAGACGAATGGGAAAAATTAAGAAATAACATTCACGAATATCATGTAGACAATCTTGGGCTGTCGCATTTATCATGCTATGTTCTGAAAAAATATGGCAGAACAAATATGTTCAATGAAGGGTCAAGTTTTTGCTTTGATGGAAAGCCGTTAAGCGCACATTTTCTGAAATACGCATCATCAGTTCATATATCCCAGGAGTTAGTTCGGGATGAAAATTCAAAACCGCAATTTACATACACTCATCTTAACATGGCTCACGAAAGTACGGGCAGACGAGCATGTGTGATTGACGAGCATCTGTTAGAGATGATAAGTGAAATGACAGTTACAACTAATACCATTACGATCATATGGTCGGATCATGGCGCTAAAACATCACAGTATTCCATAGACACGATAACAGGAAAATTTGAAACATACGATGCATTTCTGTTCATGATAGTCCCAAATCAATTCTTAAAAAATCTCGGTGAAGATAGTACGAAACTGTTTGTTGATAACCAAAAAGCGATCGTTACTGCAGTTGATCTGCATAACAGCATACTGTTTATGTCTGAATGGAAAAATGCATTGGAGAATAGGCCTATTGCAGATTTCGGGCTATTTAGTTCCAAAGCAGAACGAAAAGAATGCAAAGATCTTCCAGTTCGTAACTACGCCTTATGTAAGTGTGTGAATGGATATCAATTTTTGGATCTAAGAGTTCACAGAAGTTTCTATGATGTTTTATGGATGGCAGAGTTTGCATTGGGGCAGTTGAATAACTTATTGAATGCACAACATGCTAAATCAATCGGATCGACTATTGGCAGGCGCTCGTGCAAATGGCTCGAAGGAAAAGATTTTCGTGATGTAATACTCGAACGCAGAGAGTCAGCAAGCAGATACGTAATTGATGTACTTGTAAGAAATGGAAAAACACAAGTTTTTAATGTTCAGATTCTGCAAGAAAAAAATGATTCATTATCACTCATGCACTGGCAAAGAACTAGTGTTTATAAGAGCTTTGACAAATGCAAAGACAAGGGCGTGTCTCTGGAACTTTGCATTTGCAACACGAAGATTAAAACTGGAGCGTTTGAAATTCAAAACGTTATGCGATCTGGAATGTTTGGAGCAACAAATACACTTCATGGTAAAGTGCAGGGCGAGCCATGCTTGATATTTATCGAGAGAAAGCACACACAAGAAGTTATTTCTCATTCAATTGCAAATCTTTGCAGACACAAATTTGAATTGTATATTTTAGGAAAACAAACTGATGGATGGATATCAGGAAAAAAATTGCCATTTCATCTTACAGCTTTTGGGTACAGTTTATCTTTCCTAACATCCGTTAGAAGAAGAGATAAGAATGCAAAGTTATTCAGGATAGACATAAAGATTCTTTGAAAGTAAGATAAAAATGTATGTAAATATAGTTTGTCAATAAGTGTTTTAATATAAAAATGATACAAATATGCGATTACTCTCTCCTTATTCCTCTTAATATAATATACAATACTTGTCTGGAGCAAGGCATCTTCCCCACTAAGTGGAAAAAAGCAAATGTTGTACCAATACATAAAAAGAATAGCAAAAATTTGAAAAAAGAACTATCGCCCTATATCGCTCCTACCGATTTTTGGTAAAATGTTCGAAAAATTAATATTTGACAGCCTTTTTTGTCATCTTAATAGCAATAGTCTCTTAAATGAAAATCAATCCGGCTTCCGCCCTGGTGACTCTACTATCAACCAATTACTATCGATTGTTCATTCAATGTATGTTGCTATTGATTGTAACCCATCCCTTGATGTTCGCTCAGTCTTTCTTGACATTTCAAACGCCTTTGACATAGTTTGACATGAAGGGTTATTATTCAAATTACGTCGATGTGGGGTATCCGGAAAACTCCTTTTAATAATACAAAATTACCTCAGTTCTCGGCAGCAGAGAACTCTTCTGAATAGCAAATCTTCCAAGTGGGGTTCAATTGCAACAGGAGTCCCACAAGGGTCCATTCTGGGTCCACTTCTATTTTTGGTTTATATCAATGATTTGAAATGTAACGTCAAACTCTTTGCGCACGACATTTCGATTTTTACTGCTGTACACGATTCAAAAGTAGCCGCTGATGATTTAAACCATGACTTAAATCTTATCAACAGCTGGGCTAG
>JAYJMH010029556.1:0-17352 GCA_036873815.1 Phacellophora camtschatica
ATTCGCTTTTTTTTTCTCAATAAACAAGAGTAATAATACTAGCTTCTTTGTCGCGTTGCAACCAGTATGAACTGGTATAAACTGGTATAAACTTTAAAATTCAAACAACATATCAACTTTAAAATACAAAAGGTATTATGTGAGTGTACCTTGCTTGCTCCACCACTGATTCCTTCAAATTCATCCATAAATGGACCAAGATTGTTCTTCAACATTCTGCGCAAAGTCGTGCTTGAATCGGGTGCTATGTCATAGCCGATCTTGTCGGACATGGCTTTCCAATGGCGTTGTCGTAAACCTGGGTTACACATGGTACTCATGACAGGAACGTTTTCCTAGAGTAAAATGGAAGAAAAATTTACCTTCAAAAGAGCCATTCTAACAATTTTCTCGATACTCAAAAATGTTTCTTCGTTTGCCATAAAAACAAACACCTACATAAAATAGACACCTAGGCTAGCAGAATTGAATTTTGTCCCAAAACGTATTCGTGCAACTGACATTGAAGTAAATCGAAATCGATATCAATGAAGTAACACGATCGATACAAAGAACTCCGCACTAAACCGAGGTAAATTTTGCAACAATAGTGAAATTGACACATTGATTTCAAAGCTATTATCCCTCAAGAACAAAGCAAAACTCTCTCAAGTGGAAAATAAAAACATCTCCTCCGCAACATTGTTCGTTTTCATTTTCCAGTTGAGAGAGTTTCGCTTTGTTCTTGAGGAATAAGCACTTTGAAATCAGTGTGTCAATTTCACTATTATTACAAAATTTACCTCGGTTCCCCACTAGAAATAAACTGCAGTTGTGTATGCAGCACGCCAGGTCCCAAGACTTTTCTTTGAAAGTAATCACATGAAAAAATATGCTCCTTCAGTTTGTTAAACGTGATTGAAGGAATGGTTATGTTTACTTTTAGATTATCCAGTCCTCTGGCGTTCGCTACATTTCACGTCCTTGTTGTATTTTTCAAGACCATATAAATTTCCAGCGGCACAGTAAAAGCCCGCCAATAAGAAACTGACTTACAAGAAACCAGAGGCTGATTTTTGGGAAAAATATAGAAATTATTTTTTAAAGTTGATCAAGTGCTAATATAATTGACGGAAATCATAGTATAATAGAGGAGCATTAAAATAACTCTTCTATCACATTATTGGCAGCGTGCATCAGCCATACTCTGTTTAACTTTGTTTAACTCCGCTGATTTTCAAAAACCGGTTTCTTTTTTTGGGTTCTTACTTTAATCAACTCACGATTTAAACTTCCACACAATTTAACTGATCCAAAAAAAATGCTCATGTTTACCTTAAAATCTTTTATTTGAGCTTGAACAGTGTGTGCAACTTTAAGAGGAGCAAATTTATCTTCAAGTTTTTCTTCTTCTTCCACCTTCTTCTTCCTTCGAACAGTATCTCCTCTGTTTTTATCATCTCCTTTTTTCGCCATAGCACTAAATTGTTTGACTAACTTGTAAACCTCTCGACCAAAATCTTCAACCTAACAGAAAAGAGAGACTTCAAAATAACATAAAATTTCACAAAGTTTGTAATGTAAAAATAAATAATTAACTCAGTGTGCTGATACTTGAATTGAAGTTTGTACCAGAAGAGTTTGTAAATACCGGGTACCAGGAAGAGTTAATTAAATACCGGGTACCGGAAAGAGTTAACTAAATACCAGGTACCGGGAAGAGTTAATTAACTCTTTCACGCCCGGATTTATTTCTGCTAAACAGGCAAATCCTATGCAAGTTTTATTTTGCAGGGGGTAGAACATGCAAACTAACCTAGTTCAAAAGATAAACTTACGTTGAAATATCTGAAATTAACGTAAAGTTCTGACCGTATTTACCTCCTCGAAATATGACCTTTTACGTTGTTTGTCAATGGGACATATGGCGCTTACCGGGTTGAAAGGATTAAAATATCCAAATGCCGGGTGAATCGAAAACATTTTTTAGGGTTTGACAAGCTACAACATGAAAAGTGAATGGATGATATTTAATATTGAGGCATTGAGTTATCGGCAAAGAAGCTACTAAGATGAACATACTATTTTACAGTATAATCAGTTATCATTTGGTTGTTAAATTAAAAAACTGAATTGAAAAATTCGGCTTTTTAGATCTCCACGATTGTTTCCAGACCATGCTCTCTTATCATACAAATAGTAATTCTGTTGGCCTACTTTTGGAATTACATGAAATTACAAAATCTATTTACAGGTAACATTATATAGCCAACTATTTTTCAACCAATCTAATGACAAAATTGTTCTTGATTCTAAGTCAATTCAAATACAGACCAATATAATGACTATTCATGTTGAGAGCTAAGTATAGACTGAAATTATTAATATAGACTGAAAAAGTTTCTTATACCTCGCAAATGATAACCGCTTTTACCAAAAATTAATTTATCATCTTTTTACCAATTACCAACATCTTACTAATAAATTGGCGCCTTTATTTTAAAATCTTTTATTTCATAACTCGCCAAACGCTTTAATAGCTTTGTATTTGATTCACCCGGTATTTACTGTTTTGACTTTCCCAATTATTTATAAAGATTATTTTTCCGTTACACTTTAATAACGCACACCACGAAATTGATACAAAGTTAAGTTTAAAGTTTTTTCATGTATCAACTTACGGCGAATCCTCGAATTAGCCACTCCCTCGAATAAGCCCCTACTCTCGAATTTCGTATTTCATTGAGCCCGTTATTTCAGTTTATTGGCAAATTCTTGTGTTGTTATTTTCAATGCGCAGTTGCAGGTATCCCACAGGTATAATATTTTGTAGTTATCCCAAAGGAAAGAGTCCGACTTTGAATTAGCCCCCACCTAAAAAGGCTTAAAATCAATTGGACCCCAGGGGGCTAATTCGAGGATTCATGGTAATTTATTCACAAATCAACAAAATTTCGACTCAGACACTGTACCTCTGCCTCTATGTTTTCAGCATTCAAATCCTGGAAAGCTCCATCCATCGCTTTTTTCTCCGATCGCTGCCATTTGACAACGAGAGAAAACAATTTCAAATATGGCTCAATTGCTGTCGTGAGAATTTCGATTTCTGGATAAGTTGTTAGCTCCCATTTGAATAATTCCTCTTCCTGTGAGAAATAAAAAATAGATTTTAAAACACATAATAAATGAATACAAATGTAGACTCAATTCAATTCAAACTTTATTCATGGAATATAATACAATATACGTCCTATACTACCAAGGGAAAGCAAAAGCTTAACTAGCCTGGGTCGTTTTATACAGAACAAGTTAATACAACAAATGTTAACAAAAGCAATAAGAATAATGACAAACAGGTTACAACATTTTATAATATGGTCTGCGCGTAATAAAACTAACACTGATTATAAAATAATGATGATAATTTTAATAAGTAATTTTGATAGTTTCAGAAAAGGTTTATTATTTCATTTATTACACAAGCTATTGTTTCTTATCTTTATTTTTTACTTGATTTTGACATTATGGTTGTCAACAAACCCACATCTTTTGCAGAAACCTAAATTTTGTACTTTCATTCGGTGCAACTCAGTGATTATTCAGTCCATATTGCCAAGCAAGGTACCAAACTGAAGTTGAAATAATAAGCCTCTTCTATGACTAAACTCCTTCGAAGCAACTTTACAGCTTCAAGAAAGTTTCCTGATGTATTCTGCATGACACTAAAATGTTGACCTTCAACGAAACAAAAAATTGCATTTACTATAAAATAAATCCCCCCATTTTTACCTCGTTGATAAATTCAATCGCTTCTGTAAGCTCTGTGATTTTTCTCTGCACAGCTTGAACATCTTTCAAATACTGCAACATCATATCCATGTCTCCAAACTCGACAAACTCCATCACTTGTCTAGAAAATATTAAAGAAAACATCATTATATGCAATCAACTTGATTATTTTAATACCGGCTGTAGGATATTTCCGTTACTAGGCCATAAAAATAACACAGAAAGATGCCTGAAAGACCAACTTTATAGATTTACAGACATTACACAACCTTTGCGATAATTCTAAGGCACCCAAATTAATCTTTTACGAATGTTTCTGTGGTATTTTTACGGCCTAGCAAAGAATAGAATTTGCAGGATAGCACAACAAAAGACGGAACTTTTTATGTGCACCCGGTGCAAGTGTTAATTAAGTAGCTTTCAGTGAAATAATGTATAATTCACAAGGACCTAGTCAATGTAAGAAGCACGCAACAATTCTAGCCAAAAAACATCTGTAGTCGTCTTTTATATTACTGTAATAATAGTGATAGATACATAAAATGGTAGAAATGTATAAAAAACTAACTTTTTAAGACGATCCAAGTCAAGCATAACCTTTTCTCTTTTTTCGGATAAAGATGATTCTCCACTTTTTTGTGCTGCAGCAATGATCTAAAATAAATAATAAAATGCTGATAGTAAATAACTCTTTTGCATTAATCCTTTCACACCGGAATTAATTCTGCTAAACAGACAAATCCTATGCGAGGTTTATTTTTCGGGAGGTAGCACATCCAAATCATCTTAATTTATGTGACAAACTTACGTTGAAAAATTAATGTAATTAATGTTAATTAATGTAATTAATGTAATTAATTAATTTATGTAATTAATGTTAATTAATGTAATTAATCCTAAATTAATGTAATTAATCCTAAATTAATGTAAAGCTCTATCTGCGCCGTATGGTCCTTCTCGAGATGAAAGGGTTAATATTAATTTCCACCTGACATGCAAGTGTTACTTAAGAGCCAGTTTCAATGAAGGAAATTATCCCACTTTCAAAGGATGAGCTGACAGGTGAAACTCATAATGGGTGGACCACGAAAAACTACGTCAGCTAGATCGAACCCAGCTCTTCGAAAATAAGTCAAATCGAAAGTTGATTAGTTTAAGCCTGTTTTCGAATTCTAAACAGTTCAATTCAATTCAATTTTATTCGCAAAATACGCGTCAAAGTAAAATCCTAAAAACACTTGTATCCTGCGCGATCCAAGGGAAGCAAAGTTTATCGAGTTTGGACAGCTAAATTATAAATTTTGAAAAACTAACAATCAGTACAATCAGCAACTGCAAGATAAAAACAGCAACAGCAAATTTTTTTAAAAATTGTATGTTTAGTTATCATATGTATTTTAAATTGCACTCAAATTGAATTGATGTATGCTGCAATTAGAATTTTTCAATTTTTGCAAACACTTTGGATTTTTTATTATTTTAAGTGAGGAAGGCAAAGCATTCCATAGTCAAATTCCTTTAATGCAGGGCATTTTGTCACCCCCATTTTTTGTAAGATTTATGGATCTAAAAATGTTGACATTGACGGGTATTGTATTTATGTTAACTTTCATTTGTTTTAAAATAATTTTGAAAAGCTATAGGAAGTTTTTGATTGTTATGTTGAACGCGATGCATAAACCTTAAGATTTTAAATTCCTAAAAGTCAGTTAGTTTTAGGCAGTTGGTTTCTTTATGCAAGTATTAGTAAACTATTTGCATTTTTTAAAGCTGAGGATCTTAAGTGTCCCATTTTGCAGAACTTGAAGGTCTTTTAGAAATTTTGTTGAAGTACAACCATATCATTCAAATGCATATGATATCTTTGACAGAACTAAGGAATCATAAAGGGTCGCCAGGCAAGTTTTTGGCAGATAATGGCACAATTTGGCAAACATTGAGTTATATTTAATGATTTCGTTTTTAATCTTATGTACCTGTTTTTCCCAAGTGAGATGGGCATCAAGTTTTACACCGAGGTATTTTATGTTGTTTGTTTGATGAAGAGCGTCCCCCCTATTTAATGTGTGTGTTCGATCTACAGGTTTATTCTTTGATGAAGGCATAGATGATGAAGGCAAGAAAAAACAAATGGTTTGTTTTTGCAATATTTACCTTCAACATGTTTACCTTCAGCTAAAAATTTAATTGACTTAATTTAATTATATTTGTTTCTTCTATTATGCAACGAGCGTGTTTTCCAAATTTAAAAACGTTTGTGTCGAATTTCATTGACATATAATGTGAAGAGTATGGGTCCCAAGACAGACCCTTGAGGAACTCCTTTGATATTACGCTGTAGGGAAGATTTTTTCCCATTTGCGAACATAAATTGTTTTCTATTTTTAAAGTAGCTAGAAAACCAATCGTATATTTTGCCTCGGAATCCGTAATATTGAAGTTTATACAAAAGGATATCGTGGTATGGAAACCAAGCTTGTGTTGTGGAAAGCTTGTGTTGTGGAAACCAAATTGGAGTTTGTATAGTATAGGATTTCATGCTTTTTCAGAAATTAAAGTACTCTTTCGCGAGTAATCTTTTCAAGATTTTTTCAAAACACGAAAATAATGATATTTGCCTGTAATTATCCGGTATGTTTCTTCCTGCCGATTTGAAAATTGGAGTGTCTTTAGCTATTTTTTCAAATTTCTGGCATCATTCCGGATTCAGAAGAAATTTTTAAAAATTCAAAAGACGTTAAAAAAATTTGACAGAGGTGGGATTCGAACCCACGCCTCCGGAGAGACTAGAGCCTAAATCTAGCGCCTTAGACCACTCGGCCACTCTGCCTGGTGCTTCCCGAAGCATTCGAACTGATTTGACAAATAATGCATTATGAAAATTCGACATGAAAACAAACAATTTCTTTGCTTTCGAAATACATTGAAACGTTCGTCGTCAAATGCCAGCGCACATTTTTCATGTTAGAGCAAAACCCTAAATTGGCAATGGAAAACAAACGATTTTCAAGCACAACTTTGTTCAAAATGAAAAAATTGACTCGAATATGACGCCGATGGCTCTAATTTATTTTAGAAGCAGAGAAATTGATTTTTAACTAAGCTAAAAAATAAAATTTAAAAGAACCAAAAATACCTCATCACTGTCATCGAAAACAGGGTTGATTTCAGTTGGCCAATTGAGAACTGTGCTGTTGAGAACTATGTCATTTGGTTGAAAGGTATAATGTTCCAATAGGTAAGCCAGCCTATGCTCAGATTCCTATGAATAAACAAATACAACTAATTCAGAAGTTATCAATCAAATTTGAATGCTGTTTCTCTTTGGTGTGGCTTTATCTTTGTTCAACTATATCTTTGTTCTTTAACTACTTCTAAAGAAATTATAACAAACATAAGCATGTTAATAAACCGTTTATTTTAGAATTTAGAATTAGAAGTGATTACTTTAGAATTGCTAATTCACGTAAAAATGAAAAAGATATAACAATACATATTACAGGTGCAAAATTATAGAACAGCAAAACATTATTATTCTAAAAGTGCAGAAATTCTCGTTTGTTTTTGCACAAATTTTAGTTTCATCAAAACTTATGTGCAATAGCTGTAAAGCTTTTCACATAAATAATAGATTAATCTGAATAAGATCAGTCGAATATTTTTCCTGGGAAGTGACTTGTGTCAACATAAACAATACCACAAGAATAGCATTTACATTTAAAAGCTTGAAATGTTTAACAGCAAACCTTGATGTCTTCCTTCAATTTGATTAGCGTCTTTTGCTGCGCTTGTTCGACGTATTTCAACAAATTAATCATCTCTCTCGTATCTTTTGGCTCTTGCAATGCGTTTTCTTTCATCGATTCAAATTCAGAGCAAATGCTATTGAGAACAAAAAAAACTAAAACACCAAAGCAATACAGCAACATATCAATATTGTCGGTCGGATCTTTCTGAACTGTCATTAAAATACCGAAGTATTGTAATAACATTCCAGATTCTTAATGGGGGATCAACTGACTAACTGACTGACCTATCTGGATGTGCCTTGACAAGAGCCATACCAATATGTACTCAGTTTTCTTTGTACATAATGAGTGACAACTCATAAAATTAACATTTTTCATTCATTGTCTTGAAATATTTAGAAAAACTTAAAAATGCTTGATGTTCCAAGGCAGGGTGGCATACCGTTTGTTTTCTTTCCTGTGATCTTCAGCCAGCCTGGTAAGCAGCATTTCTGCGTAACTGTGTGCCTTGTTTGCAAGTCCTCTCTTTAGATCATCACAGTCCAATCTCATGATGTCAAAATGTGCAACAGTAAATAAGCTTGATATTTCTCGTGCCAACTTTCGAAACATTTCGATTTCCTAAAAATTTTAAAATAAAAATCTCAAAATGACTGTTTTAAGAACACTATGAAAAAATTAATATCTGAAATTATTGCTGAAATATTACACGAAATATTTTGACTTAACAAGAAGGTTGAAAAAATCTGAACCTCTGGGACCGGTGGTTGCAGGCACAAAATTTGATGCATGCAAAGTAGTATTTGTGCATATGTGAGTGCCTCACATATATCTTTTCGACCTCAAGAACTAATTGGAATACACATCATACTAATTCACTTTCTCTAGTTAAAGCCATCATTATGGAGATTTATCAAATTTTTCAAAAACTAAATTTTGACAACAATCTGGATAGTGGTAAACAAAGTTTAGATTTAAACCAATGTTTGCATTTCCACACCCATTTTGTCAAAGTTATAGCAATAGAAAGATCTAGGAATTTACCGCAATTTTCTGTCCTAAAATAATTTTCCCGATCAAAAGCCTTATATATAGGTATTTCAAATCTTTGCGTCATTATAATTTTGACAATAATGGACCCTAGAAATGTAAAAATGGGTTGTTAAAGTGAACCTCATTTGAAGAATCTAATTCGAGAATCAAAATGTAATATCGCAAAAGCATTTTTGATAGAATTTTTTCTTTTTACAAACTTTCAATTTTTTCTTTAAACAAACTTTCAATCCTTTTCATGCATATTTGCAAATTACTCCCACTTATTTGAACCTGGGGGTATTTCCAATTGTATCACACGGCGTCACTGTGAGGAAACAGGTAAAAACGTTTTGAAAATACAAATTTAACAAATAAATTTATACTGTATATTAGAAGCAAAAGAAGAAGCAATTCGTTATTAAAATGTTAAATACCACTGTGTATTCGTCAAAAGTCCGATTAGTTTCAAGGAATTCTTGAACTTCATCTGCAGCTCTTCCATCAACCAGCAAACTGTATTTATCTGAAAAAAGAACAATTAAATTCGCACAGTCTCTCTTTGCAGAATATCTATGCAGCCTAAAATTTATCGATTGCACCAACAACAGTTGTCTAAAAAAAACCTTGCTCCGAAGTCGCACAAAATTAAATTGACATAGACTAACTAACAATTACTTTAGTTTTAGAGCGCATCAGAAGCTCCTTCAAGTCAGACGTCAAGCTTATTTTAACATAGATGCTCTTGAGCACGCATTTAATCTCCATTTACTCATTTTAACAAAAATATTCAGAAGCTTACAACACATATATTATGTGTGCAAACCAAACAAAACCTACCGAACGAAGCAAGATGCAGTCTTGGTCCTTCTAAATATCTCGTAACACATTCTTTCAAAAAATCTCTTTGCGCTTTGACAACGTCTGGATCAAGTTTTGCGTCAATATTGACGGTAGCTGGACCTCCACTCAGCCAAGACTAAAAGCAACAGTAATCGTTGTAAAATAGTGAAAATTTGAAGATATGTATTCTATCACAATACAATGCTCAAGAAAATCTACTTTGCTATCTTTAAACAAGAAATTAGAATCTTATTATACCGAATAAACCAAAGCTTCGACAATAGGAAGATTTAGATTCAAGAAGTTTTCAAGGAAGTTCTCTTCATAGACTTCTTAGATTCAAAAAGTTTTCAAGGAAGTTCTCTTTTTACACTGCTGCATTTAAGTAGCATCCGTAGTAGTCCTATATTAAATGAAATAATCAATCACTTGGGCTGACCGTACACTCTGTAGTGTTCCAGTAATGCTTTTTACAACACATAAAATAACTTCTCCAATATCTAACTAATAATGTTCATGTCTTTATATTACATTTATATCTAATAATCTAAGTAGCTAAGAGCATATCAGTAGCTTCTGCCTTCCTGCAGTAAATAATAGAATCACCTGTACTGACTGCACACTCTGTAGTGTTCCAGTAATGCTTTTTACCACGCATAAAATAGATTCTTCAAGGTCTTCAAGCATCGGATAAAATTGAATATTGTCTTCATCATCAAGAATTAACTCCATTTTAAACAGCGGCAACTGACTTGAGTCTTTTTCATCAAACAAAGCAAGGAATGCTTTCAGTGTCCTTGATATGATATCTTTAAGCTTTTGGAAATAAGAAAACGTTCAAAATAATCATTTCGATGAACTTTTGCTCCAAACATTAATGCGCAAAACCATAAGAATCAAGATTTTTAGTATCCCATTTTAGATGAAACTAAGTTAGATTTATGCAAATATAACCAGTTTCTTAAAGAATATTTGCAATGATAAATTTCAAAATGTGTCTCGAATTCTGCAAAAGAAATTACAAAGCCTTTTAGAACTACAAAAGAGTTATCTTCGGATTAATATTAGTATCCTAAATTCACACATGCATTGCATTATATGTTTCGAATAAAATTGCACGTATATTTTCTAAAAATAACTTTCACAATAATAAAATTTAAAATCCAAATTATTTTTGCTGTTCAAATTGGAAAATCATGAAAAAGGTTTTTGTGAACTGCAATATTAAGCGATAAATATCTAGTTCAAAAAAAGAAAATTACATAAAATATAACGAACACCCTCTCCCATATAAGGCATCACTTTTGTATTCAAGTCAACATTTTACGATTCCGTTCTTGACATTAATATTCCCAATAAAATATCAAATCTTTAAACTTCCCCCCTTGCCCTAAAAAAATAGCTGAGTTCTTTCATTTTATATTGTTTGCCATAATTTTCAGGGCTATGCCCTCCTTTGTCCTGAACTGCTTCTGGCATGCTTGTAGCTAAAACAAAATTCAAAAAGTACCTGATTGGAAATTAACGTCGACACGCTGTTGTGAAAAGAATCTTGCTGATCATCTTTGAGATGTTTGAATGAATTTTTGTCAACAAATATATTCACAATCTCTGGGTACCAGCTAAAATATAAAGTTACTGTATACATACACGAGTAACGTAGGAATAATTTTAAATTAAAATGTGTAATACTATGATTCAGAGACAGAAATTATGAAAGGATTAGGGGGGAATTAAACCTGACCAGTCGGAAATTTGGGAATTTTCTTGGTTAAAACATAACAATTTTTAACAGCATAAAGCAAAAAATTTATTGCTTTAGCCAACCAGATAAAGGGACAGGTACCTGATTGGAAGGCAATGGGTTTGTATTACGGACCATTGCCTGCGCATAGATTTAGACTTGGCAGAATGTGAGCTAAAGGAACTGTTCTCTGAACACTATTCTTTTCTAAGCAAGGTCAGCGAAGTCAACGTTTAAAACTCTTTAAAAATTGTTTTTGAGCCATACAGAATCACAGAATATGTGCCAAGTCTAAATCTAAATCTATTCTATATGTGCCATACAGAATTTGTTTTCTTAGAAATTCTTGAATTTCAAACATTTCGTTTATCAAGCCAACACAACCATTTGAAAAAACTTCTAAAAAGCAACAGAAAAATTCTGTATAATTTAAAATTACCTGTGCATCAATTTCTCTTCCATTTTCTCACATGCTAATTGAGTATTGTTTTTCAAATGCTCGCACTCTATTGGTCCCTGCTTCCTACGATTTCAAACAAATACGATTTCATCGGCAAAGGTTATGTAACAAGAGAAGGGAATTCTTTGATGCTACTTCAGTTGACATTGGAATGAATATAATCATTTCAAGTAAATAATAAATATACTGAAAATGATACGGTGAATAAAAGTCATTTAATAGATGTGTTCAACTTATAGTCAAAATTTTAAAAATTATAGGCCGGTCGATCAAAAATCTTTATTTGTTGGAATTTCGAGTTACGTCAAAGGGTAATTTTTTTAGTCAGCTGCAATAGACTCAAAAATTAATTTCTCACAAACCTCGTGTCAGATAGATCAACCAGCAAGAGTTTTGAGTAATGCTTATTCTGGCAAATCTTTAAAATTGTTTGATGTGACGGATGTAAAATATGTAGGTTTCTTCTTATTAATTCTTTTGAAGACAGAAAGCTGTCTCTCCAATCACTTGAGAAATCCAAACCCCTACAAAATAGATAAACAACAATAAAAAATCGTTAACCGAGCCTTTCAAGGTAAAAATTTAAGCAAGTATACATTTACTCTCATCGCTTGATTTGAGCCTTTGAGCAAACAATTTTTTTCTAAAAATATAAGTTCAAGACTTGAAGTATGTATGATAATAAACCACCTCTGGAAGCAGGATAACCAAATGATGATGAACAAATTGCTCTTGTCCCATTGAAAAGGTCTACTTACAAATAAGGCAAAGTATCCAGGTACTAGAATTATCCCACCACAATGATTGAATTTAATATACAAATACTGAGTATTTCTTTCAATTTTTCCAGGATATGATCATCCAAGAAAGAGAACTAACTACAGTAAAATCCCGCCTTTAAGAAACCAATTTGTAAAAAACTCAGAATTTGAATTCTGGCCAGAACAATAGGAAAACAATAGGTTAGTTAGGAAAACAAAAGGAAATAGAACAATAGGAAAACAATAAATTAGTTAATGGAGAACAAAACGAGTTTTTTAAAGGTGGGACTCTACTTTATCATGGCATAATTCTTTCTGAAGGCAAGAGATATTCAATTCAAGTCACTCAATCTGAAAAAATTTGATTTTTAACTTTAGGTATCCAAGTCATCTCTTGCCCACCTTGTTTATAACACAAAAGGTTTCTCCTACCACTAAGATGATCCTAGTGTAAAGGAATGATGATCCAGGTACCATAATTTATGGTTGTCTTTGGACAAAACCCCAAAAAAGAATAAAAGCAAATCATTATTATAAGAATAATCCTAGAGATAAGAACTTCCTCCCATCCTGTAAACAAGCCCTAAAAATTATATTATATATATTAAAGTTATATATTAAAAATATTAACTTACAATTCTTCATCAGGCAAGTCCTCGTCGCCTTCGACACCCTTTACCTTTGGCTTAATCAAAGTGTATTGTACTAAAATGAAATTAGCAAATGACACATGTTAATTTTTACCATCATTTTATAATATTAACTGGGTACCAGTAGCTGGATACCCCCAAAAGTAAACAAAGCCCCAGTTCAAATGGCCAGATAACTATTTTTCCTCTGATAAAATTCCTTATTCTTCTAGTGAACAACTTGACTCAAATAATGCCTCCCTATGATAAACATTAAGATGAAAATAGCATGACATTAAAACAACAATACCATCTTATAATAGCATGAAAATTGAAATTAAAATAGCATGAAAGTAGCTTGACTTTTGACATGAAAATATCAATACAATCTTCTTATAAACGCCCCCCCCCCTTGTAATAATTTCTGCATTCGCTGGAGCCTTTTTTCTTGCTGATGCAGACTATTACAACTAAAATAGAGTTGCTATGTATATACCAGGTGTCCCTAAAAAGGTGAGATATGTTTGCCGACTTATTACGCCACAAAAAACAACATGAATTGCCATAGTTGATATATATACCACTATGTTGCTAAAGGGCTAACTTTAAAGGATTGAAAATATATTTATACAAAATCGGTCAATTCATTCCAAAGTTCTTGATGGTTCTATTAAAATGCTGTTACAAAAAGAATTCTTAAAGTCGAATAGAAACTTTGACCATGCCTGGTCAACATTTTAGCTTCGCTGTAATTGCAAAGCAAGCAAAGCAAGAAGGGCAGATTTGATAGAATAGTAAAATTGACACGCCAATTTCAAAGCGATTAATCATCAAAGACAAAGCAAATTCTCTCAAATAGAAAATCATAACAAACAAAGCCATGTTTTGATTTTTTGCATGAGAGTATTCACTTTGTTTTGAATGGCTAACTGCATTGGAAATTGGTGTGTCAATTTCACTACCTGTTACAAAATCTGCTCTTGTTTCCATGTTCTGCAAAGCACATAAAAATGTTACAGTAATTAAGAAACTTACCCATAGCTTTTCTCATGCTTTTCTCATACTCTTTCATCAACTCCTCATACAACTCTTTGATATAGGGTTGCATTTGTGGAGATTTTATTAGGTCTTGTGGAATCATTGATAAGATCTCATTCCACCATTCACCGGGCATTGAAGACACTGGCCCTTCGCTCACACATTTCTTCAGAAACTGATAGTTAAGCTACAGATGAATTTGAAGATATTGAAATTGAAAGTAATAAATTTATATATGTGCTTTATTACATTTAAAAATATCTGTAAATTCTAAACAGTATCATTATGTATCATTCAACATTTCAATTTCATTCATATATTCTCAGCAAACTACAATAATATTTTAAAGTTAATAATTAAGTTGTGTAGCATGATGAATTAATCAACTAAATAACGATTCAATGAATAGATTTTCAATCCATATGCTGAAGGGCATATGGAAATAACTCAGAGAGCCATATGCCCCTATTTGACGTGTATTTTAAGTACAATTTAATGTTTTAAATGAATATAAAACAAATATTGTGAACATTTACTGAACATTTTTGAATTACAAAATTCTCTCATCAAAAAAATTACTAGACTTGATAATCTTTCTACTCAGAGTAACTCACTCTAATTCGCCTCTCTCTGGACATCATCTATAAAATAATAATATTGTTGAGAAATTAATTTAACCATAATATGCAAAATGCTTATAAACAAAAAACACCTTTCATTATTTGCCAAAAGTGTTTAAAGTACATCTGATTTATAATTTTTTCTGTTTTTTGTACTCTTCATTTGGGAAAAAATAAACACAACTAAATGTTTAAAAATGAAACTTAGCGATAATAAGTTAATTGTTGACTGATGTTTCAATGTCATCCTAACATCATTTTCAAGCTAATCTGATTTAAACTCAACTAAATTTTAAATCAATCTGTAGACAGTTACACAACAGAAGAAATACCAAATATGTATTTCAATAAAAGAAAAAAATAACAAGTAAATTTGATGATAATGTGCTAATATTTTGCCTTGGCATGTGCAGGGCTTCTTCAGAGCAAGGTTAACAAGCAGATGAATATTCACTCATCTTGCTCTGTTTTGTATTTTTTTTGTATCTACTTTGTCATTGCATCTTTGGACCTTATAAACAACATCCATCAGTGGCCTTTCTTTTTCAGATTAAACAAAACATAAATATCTAAATGTCTTAAACAAATATATTATATTATTTTAAATCATTATTTTCTTTGTTTGCAGTTTCTTTGATTTGTAAAATATTGTGTTGTAAATGCAATAAAAACTCAATTGTAAAAATGCAGTAAAAACTGCAAACCTGAGTAGGCATTTCTGGAACAGACTTTGGTGTTGGTTTTCTTTTCACAATTTCTTCAGTTTGCTCCTTTGCATTTCTTGCTCTTTCCCTCCTGGAAATAAAATTAATCAGTATACATTTAACCTCATTGTATGATGTAACAACGTAAAAGTAACATTAAATACCTAGTGGCCCCAAAAAAAGCATCAGTGTTTGATTTGTTGTTGTATGCAAACTACTTGTCAGATTTTATCTATTATGGTTTTATTCTGCTGCTTAAAGGCAAAATTAATTGATTCCACATATAATTTTCAAATATCTGGTGTTCTACTTGGCCTCTAACAATAGATAAAACAGAATGCTGAAATATGCAAAAAGAGCTGATGAAGAGAGATGATAAAAACATGGCTTTGAGGGCAGTAAAATTGAACATCATTGATTTATTCTTGACAGCAGTCACTTGAGGAAGTTCTGCAAGTTTAGTTTTGATGGAATTTATTTTCTTTTTCTTAGCAAAATAAGCCTTTATAAGGGATTTTTACGAAAGCTTTTCTTGGATGGAAAAGATTCTGAGTCTGAACTTTCTGTGATGCATTTATTTCAAATTGTTTTCTATATTAAGTTACACCTTCCTCAATAAATGAGTACAATACAATTACAAAATATGTTCTGGTAAAATGTTGAATATCCTTTCTGATTAGAATTGAGTAATTTCTTTGAAGTTTTTAATGCTTTTAATCAGAGTATTTTCCAAAAAAACTTCAGCACTTTATTTACATGTAACAATTCAATACTTTAGTTACCAATATGTCAAAAGTGGAGTTAGACTTTGAGAAAAAAGAAATATCATTAAATTAAGTGTTCAGATTGCAAGTTTTCTCAACATAATGCAACAAATACTGATATATTTTTGGGACACCCAGTACATCATTTAAGTTAGTATAGCAATCAATTGTCACAAAATATGTAAATACATCTACATATCAGGCAAGCTTCGAACATATGATTAATATCAATAATACCAATACTAAAAATAAAAGTTTTTCTAGCTGCATTTTCAACAAATGATGAAATTCCTATAAGCACAACAAATGTTTAAACCTCAATGTATTTAATAGGTCTTTTGAAAAAGAGAGGCAATAATAACCAAATTTGAAGTATGACTCAATACACAGACCTCTCCAAACTTTTTAAACTGAAAATCAAGTTTATTTTGTCATGTGAATAACAAATCTGCACTTTTGCTTTAAAACATTTGCCCTAGTTGTTTTAAATCACTAAATCTTAGGTGTTTAAAATCAATGTAATAAATCACTGGTATGACAATTCATTGACATATGTGCCATGCCTACCCCAGGGGAAGAACAATTCTACTTACACTATGTTTCCTAAAAGCTCCTGTGTGTCACTGCTTTTTCTGTATTTGAGAAGAGGACTGTTATCAAATCTTGCCGATGCATCTCTGTAGTGTTGTATTGGAGGAAGTTTTGGAATTCTTGCTACTGCAATCTCTTCAGGCGTTCTCTTTCGAGCTGATCCTTTAGCAGACATCTACAGCACGTAAAAACAATTTTGCCATTATCAAACTTATCATTTCAAACTCAATAATAGAATAGATAATGCAAAATAATGTTATATTGCAGGTTTGAATATATAGCTTGATTACCAAACTATCATGAAAATTCTTAATAATATTTTTTGCAGAGGATGCTTTAATTTTCTTCAAGATTGTGAAAAATGATTATAAAGTTAACCATGAACTTTTAAGGGACTGCAAACTTTACAAAAACACCAACAAGAATTTACTTTACAAGCTTTATAGCTTATTTTTATGAGATTAAAATGAAAAATTTTAAATGTGATCTGTGTGATGCAGATTTTGTCGGTTATACATGCCGACACTTACACCAAAGGATTGAGGAACACAAAGCATCGGCCATCGGTTGCTATATTAAAGAACAACATGGAATGCAGCCCGAGAATTTGCACAAACAATTCAAAATATTGCGCAAATGTCGAGGGAAA
>JAYJMH010029567.1:0-17349 GCA_036873815.1 Phacellophora camtschatica
CCCCCCCCCCCCCCCCCCCCCCCCCCCCCCCCCCCCTGGGGGACGCGTGTGGCATTTCAGTGATTTCTTTATTTTGCATGGCATATTGGTTCGTGTTGCTTTTTTGCATGGCTCAACTTCAGCTTGATTTATTTGTTGACGATCGAATAAATGATTCATCCGCATTCATCTACATAGTTTGAAGAAACATTTGGCATATATTTACAACCTTTATCTAAATATTAAGCAATTTTACGCTTGTAGAAATATAAAAAACTGATCTTGACATTTCAGCAAGAAATTTTTTAGAATTTTCCAACGTTATTGGACAACATTGTAAAACCAAGTATGCGTGGATTAATTGTTTTTGTTACCTCATGTAAACACTTGAATGACGCTTTTGAAAACATGTTGCAGAAAAGCCGGCAAGGGTAACAATTGTCCCAAGGGGCTCAAAGCGGCTCTAGAATATTTTGTGATCAATCGCAACCGCTTGTTTTCTTTGAAAATTCAAACTTGGGAAATAGAACTAATTAACCAAAGTTTGTTTTCGAAACTTGTCGCTATTTTTGTTTTTTTGTTTGCGGAAAAGATGAATAATGATAATTGTACAATACTTTTTTGGCACGTGTGCCTTTTCAGAAAGTTGTTTTTGGCCTAAATGGGAAAAAATCAGATAATTAGCATAACAATGGGTGACACGCGCGATTTTTGATTTAAAAACTCAGCTGATTTAGATTGTTTTTCATTCCGTTGCAGTGTCGAGAACCAGATAGTAGAGCGCAAAGGCAAATCTGATAGTTGGAAAAGTGAGTTCGAAGCAAGTATGGTTTGGATAAAGGAGAAACAAGAAGAATTGGAAGAAATGGATGATCTGGAAAGCAGTTTGATTATTTTGGAGGATGCATCTTTGAAAATGGAGGTATTATGAATTTAAATAATTCTTGCATTTTTTTATTTATCTATCTATCTTTGCAACTTTTAACATAGTCTGTAATGTTCTTTAAATTTTCTTTTTACCCCGCATGATACCTAGCTACACCGTAAAGAGGTAATTTTAGTTTTTGTGGAACGTTGTATATAATGGTAAATACATGATATGGCTTTTGAAATAGAAACGGAAAACTTTGTTTAAAAACATTTGTGTTTATTCAATGTTTAAAGTAACTTGTTGGCAGTCTATTATGCAGATTTTGCAACGATCTTTGAAGAATAATTAAAATATTCTTCAAGCTTGTTTAGAAATTAAAACAAGTTCTTTTCTCATTTGACGTGAATCGAATCAAAATTAAGGATTAACTTCTTCACGGTGTATCATGAGAAGTGAAAGGAAAATTACGAATGGTTAGCTTCGATGTTCAACGGCCAAGGAGATAGGATTTGGAGGATTTTGTGGTATTTTCAATGTCACTTGCAAATGAGGCACACTTCTGTCTTTGGTCACTTGCCACGCGACCAATGTTTCAGAAAAACTTGGCACGCGACTAATGTTTTAGAAACACACGACCATCGTTCAAAAAGGCACACGACCATTGTTATTAAAACAATGGCCTAATTATTTGGTTATTCATTATTTGCCACATTTTATTAGCGTTTCTTATCGACGAGAATTGTTATTCCACCTGGCTTCTGTCTGATATTCTGCTCAGTGCAGAAACGAATATTAGTTGTTCCAGTGTCCATGTACAGCACGGGTACAAGCAAGGATACACTCACACATCACGGGTACATGGACACGGGGTAGAATAACAACTCACATTTCTTAATGCCCATGCTCAGTGTAATTTGTTCTTTTTTCCTGAACCAGATAATTTTTTATTTTACTTGTCAATCAAACTCTGACCTCTGGCGTAAAGAGAACACACATTTTCAAACGTTTATTTTTTTAAATTGGAATGTGGAGGAGGGCAAACATTGAGTACATTTTTAAAAGTGATGCAATTTTATTTTAAACTGTCTGTATTTTAAACTTCTTTTTCTCTCTAGGCATTGTATCTTGAGATCAATAATTACCAGGAGAAAATTGATAGCGTCGTAAGAGTAGGGAATAAAGTTATTTCGGATGAAGAAGTTGCAAATGACGTTGCTCCAACAATTCAGTCTGATATCAAGGCTTTGGAATCGACATGGGAATTATTAAGAGAGAAGTGTTCCGCAGTGCAATTGAGGTATTATACTTGAGTCGTGTAATATATGTTTGCCGTATATCTTTCATTGTAAAGCGTTTTGTGAATGAAATTGAGTTGATTTGTTATTTCAGTAAAAACTCATATACAGTAAACCTAGATGTGTGTGTGAAATAATGTAGGATTTATTTTGTTTAAATCTTAGCATTCAAGAGAAAGTAGCTTTGAGACAACTGCAAGAAAAACAATACATGGCTGAATGGAACGAGACACAGCTGAAAATTAACGATTGGCTTTCAAGTGCTGAAAATGAGGCAGGTTCATTTGATAGGGCGAGTGGTAATATCATTGAGGTTGAAGAACAAGTTGCTGAACATGAGGTTTTTACCAATTTTTTTTATAATATGTTTCATCCAAGAATAATAGAGAACGCGATTCAAGGGATATTGCAGGGAAACGTGCCATTGTTTTTCATGAAATATGGATATAAGTGTGAATAAATTTTTTTAGGAAATCATAATTTATTTTTTATATAGATCAATCCAAAAAAACCTAACCTGATTTCTTTTTGAGTAACATGCATTTTATTGTTTTCAGAAGTTTGATATGTTTTTGCAATTATTATTTTTGCAATTAGAGGGACTTGTTTTTCCCTGTTCTCGTATAGTGATTTTGAGAGAGGGACTTGTAGCAAGTCTAGAAACACCCACAATAACTAAAATGGTTTGTCAAGTGATGAAAACGAAACGAAATAAACATTGAAATCTCACTTTTATTAAAAAGAAAAGAAATAGTTTTCAAGCCAAACATTGAGCAAATGGTTTGATTAATATCAGAGTTAACTTCAAGGAGCATATATTGCCTAGACGATTTCGAGGGAGATTTCGTTTTCTGAAAATATTGAAGAAAATTGCATTTGATTTGAACAAAGCTACATATAGACTGTTGGCCACTGTTGACATATTCTATTTCATTTATGTTGTTTTCATTTCAAAGGAACTCGTATTTCGTCTTGCTACCGAAGAGAAAACGATAAATGAGTTGTTGGAAGTGGGTGATCATTTGATGGTTGAAAAGTTAAGATCGAATGAAAGTAAATTAAATGTGAAAGGTGATTTGAAACTGTTGAAGAAAAGAAAAACGAATTTGAATGCTCGCTTGGTTGGGCAGCAAGAAAGGTATTCTCTAAAATACTAATATTCTTTATTTTTCTTTTTATTATTGTGATTAACTTTTGAGAAGTTCAAAATGATAACTTTTTGTAAAGGTGGGCAGACCAACGGGGAATTGACATTTCTAGCATTTCAGTGGTCAAAGTGTGTCAAAAGCCCCATCCTCGGACTGATAAAGATGTTGATTTTCACAAAAATATGAATCCGCAGAGTATAACCCGTCCATGGGGCAGAAAGATATCGTCAATAGCTCGTGGGTCGCCCCCCCCCCCCCACCCATGGTGGGGAAAACAAATGATAGATACATAATAGAGCACAAATTCTGGACTTGGTGGCTATCCCATCCCAACTTTTTGGGATACAGTGAAGCGAAGCTTTAAGGATTCTATTGTAGAAGTTCTAATTCGTCATAATTCGAATTGCGATTACAAGGCGGAAAACTCAAATTTTCCTTTATTTTTATGTATAGCCTTGCATTACGACGATTTTAATAAGTCTAAAGTTGCTTGTATTATTGACAAAACCCTAAAACATTTCTTTTAGAAGAGTAAATTTATAGCTTAGTATTAACTGATCAACTTAAAATTTTCTTCACATTTTCATAGCTTGACCAGTTACCTGGATTATTTAGCCAAAATTGAATCTGAGGCATTTGAAATATGGACTCAACATTTCAAGAACACCGAGGCAATGTTAATGGATGTTTGTAAGAATGAAACTAATGATAATTTGGAGTCAATTAATGAAAAAAAGAATAACATTAAAGCCGAAGAGGTGAGTTTATTTTATTTTTGTTTGAAACTATTTTATTCTATTTTTTTTTTGCCGTATTGGATAATTTTGAGCCAGTCGCTCGTCGAAAGATCTAAAATGCCACGAGGTGGAAAGATCCAAGACACTTTAAGAATATATATACTGTCTTGTAGGGTAATTTTATGGCTTTAAGAAGCAATTTTCCTGAATTGACAAAGTTATTAAAGTTAATTGAGTTAAAATTATCATTTTCTCAACAGAAAATTCTTGAAGACATCGACGAGATTCATCCAGAAATTGTAAATGTTGTTGCTGAAGCGCAGGAATTACTGTCAGAAGGAAAACTCGGAAAATTAAAAAAACAGGGAGTTAAATCAGCATCAAAATCTGTACAAGATTTATACGAAAAAAAGAAACTGGATTCTGAATCGAAAATTAAAAGGTGAATTTTTTTGGTTGCATTTCATTTTTATCAAAAGAGACGCTACTCGTACAAATACATGTGTCTTACATCACAATTAAAGAAAGATATTTTCATTAATACAAGGAAAAAAATTTGACGCGAGGCAAAACTTGATCGCAATTTGGTTGATTTGGTAACGAATATTGCCATTTCTAGCGCAAATTGTTAGTAAACAGCACAGGATGCCCATATTTCTTGCATAATTTTAATGCTTACTTATAGGATTTTTATATATTTTTCTAATCTGCGATTGTTGTTTTGTTTTGATCAATGGTTTTGCTCCGTTCTGAATTTCTTAATCTCCCTCGCAGCCGCTGTAAATGAGATTGCGAATTTAGAACTGAGCAAAACAAAGCATTAATCGCTGTTTAGGAAAATCTATAAAAATTCTGAAAGTAAGCATTGATATTTTTTCAAGCTATATGGGCGTCCTGTTGTAAATAGTAGATAGATCACTCAATGATAAGGCATTACCATATTCCTAAGAAGTGCCGATGTTTGTTTGCTTTATGCTTTTTTGGGAAAACGATTCCTCTTGAGGTGTTTACTGTGAGATGTTTTATTTGGCTTTCTTCGCATTTTTCAAGGCGCCTTCTTTTATATTTGTTTTTTTTAAGGTTGAATTTTTAATTTTGTCGCTGTCGTATTTTATTTATTTTTTACGAATTGTGTAACATACTATCCGTTTATTTAACTTTTTGAGGTGTAGGTTATTAATTTTAGTGGTATAAAAATACTTACTTACGTACTTACCTTTAAAAAGGATGTCGGCAACAATAATTACAGCTTTTACTGTTCAGGAGGCTATGTTTATTTTTAGTGTTGACGCCATTTGTAAAGATTTTATGCAGATGTCAATGAAGACATTTTGCCAGGATTACTCTACCTCGTAGTATTCATGTATTTATTTTGCATTTTTGCAGCTTACGAGAAGAATTGCAAATTCAACAACAGGAACAACAAGAAAACATTAAAAAATGGAGAAACAAATGTGAGATGTTGGTTCGATGGATTGATAACGAGACAAAAGAACTTGAAGCGAGGCTTTTGTTTAATGATGAGGATGCAACAATAGATAAAATATTACAGGAAGATTTACTTATAAAGGTACAAAATGTTTATGGTTTGTGCTTTTTATTTTTGGATGTTATTGATTTTTTATATACCCCTGATACGAGTTAAGAAGAACGCAAAGAGCGAAAATTACCAGGGATTTTATTTCTCCAAATATTCGTGAGAACGTAAATTGGAAACATGTTGATTGGAAAACTGACGTTTTCATATAGTTTTGACTTTTATATTTAATTATATATATAATTATTCATTCTGTGGTCGTACAAGAAATGAAGGCATAAATCTCAAGTAAACGCATTCAAATAGCATTAGTGCCCACAGAAAGAGTGCACCGTTTGAAAGGAAATTAGATTTAAAATTCCGCTACGCGTCCGGCGCAAATAGTGACATTCTTGTATCTCAAATGAAAAACCTTCGGCCGCAAATTTTGTAATAATAATGAGATTGATACACCAATTTCAAATTGAGTATCCATTGAAGACAAAGCGAATTCCTTTAATACAAATAGTGTTAAATTCGCAATAATTGTTCCGCAAATTTGCAATAATTAATAATATCTAGATAATAAATATTTTATTGTAAATATATTTAGATAATATGTAAATATATATTTTTAGGGTATCAAATCAAACGTAGATGCACGAAGCAGTATAATTGATGCATTGAAGACAGAAGGAGAAACATTCAGAAACAATCAGAATATTGAAACGGAACATGCAGAAGAACATGCAAAAATTATTGAACTGGATAGCAGCATAAAAGATAAATGGGAAGTTCTAAATAAATCCATCGTGGAGAAATTTTCTGAGTATGATATGTTTTTTTATAACGATTTTATATTTTATTTTATCAAATTTGTTTGATAACCTGTCTGTTAAAAATAGTTTGCCAATGAAATTAAGTAAAACTAAGACACAAATGCATTACATAAAATTTTTATAAAGAATTCGAGGCAAAAACAAGACTTTCTGTTTACCACACTTAGACTTTTCAAACTTTTGTTCTCTTCAGTGTGTGACTGAAGTATTAATGAAACCTACCAAAATATCTTTACATATGAATTTAAAAGTGATTTACAATATACAATTTAATATACAATTTACGATTTAAAAGCAAAATGCAATACATATATATATATATAATATAATTACTATTTAATTGACTAATTAATAGGCAACTACTTACTTTGATAACCAATTTAATTGAACATGTTATTGTTTTTATACATAAATTTATGTTTACATGTTTAATCGGGTTTAATTGAATATTTGTTGTTATTCTTTAATCAGGTTTAATTTTGCTGAGTCATTACGCGTGGCACAGTGAACTGTTTTTCTCTGCAAAGATGGAACTCACAGCATATACATGTTTCCTATTATATTTTATGCAGATATAATATTGAGTGTCCTTAATAGTCAGTTTAGTTCGTTATAGTCTAGTTGATTTTGGAAAGAAAGTGCTGTTTGTCTACACGCGTGTTTCGTCTACACTCGTGTATGTTTTTTCGCGTTGTTTGGTTTTCGTATTTTTTTTACACTCGTATTGTCGTTGAAGACTAAACGTCAAAAACACTAGCCTATATATATGTATATATATTGAGAATTATGTCACACAATAGTGTAACAACAGAAATGTTTTTTTATTTTACCTTATATGTATGTATATATATATATATGATATATATGTGTGATTGTAATTTTTCTATCCATAGGGTTGCTGGATTATTAACTGAAATGCAAGGAAAATTGCTATCTGCTTGCAAGACACAGCTATCTGATCTAGAAAATGCATTCAACTCTTTAGGTCCCATTTCTGATGGGTTTGATACTCTTGCAAAAGATGCTGAAATGTTATCTGTATGTTTTTGAAATCATTGCTATTCTGTTTTGTTGATTTGTTGCATTTAATTAAGAATGAGTAAATTATATTAGAGATTAGAGATTAGAGGCTAACTTCAAAAAAATTGCATTGTCAACTTGAGATATGATATTACGAAACTGAAACGAAACAAAAAAACGAACCGAAATAAAACGAATATAGGTATATTAATAGTCAAATGAAGCTGGATAATTTGTGTTACCAATGGGGACGAAGTTTTTATCTAAGGATTGAGGTTGGGGGGATGGGGGTGAAATCGAAATTCGCACAACGTTCTGTTGCCCCATCGGAACAAACTTTTCCCCCCAACAAACAAACTTTATTCTCTGGATCCCTATTGAACGACCCAAGCTGCTTTTCTGGCTATTTGATTTGATTTAATTTTGTTATCCTTTTCAACAGGAACTTTTCATGATGATTGGCCAAACGAAAGCTAACATTGAAAGATTTGATAAATATGCCTCTGAGTTACAAAATTCAGATGATTTGCCAAATGAGAAGAAATTTGAGGTGCGGGAAGCAAATGAGATTTTACACAATCGAATGTTGGCATTAACAGCTAGTGCTGATGACAGAAAAGTCTCGTAAGTTACATTTATCGATTATGAATTTATTTATGCATGACTGAATGCATGATTGACATTATGTTGGTAGATGTTTGCTTTGAAGGTGGCAGCCGAGAATTTTGATAAGGAGAAAAGGAAGTGTTTTGAATTTTTGCAGAATAACTCAAAATGTTCGTCGAAATTGTGAAAAAACAATGGAACTTTCATATAACGGACACCTTTGGACCAGTATTACTGTTCATTGTAAAGAGGTGTCCGTTGACCAGTATTACTGTCCGTTGATTGTTTATCAATTGACAATTTTGCACTTTTGAAGGTGAATGAGATGAAAAATCTGTTTGTTGGTTTTCGTTTTATATTTGATAAGATTTTTATTCACATTAATTTCAGATTACACGAAAGGATAATAGATGTGTTGACAGAATCTTTGGTTGCTTTGAATGATACTGTTGGAGTTTTGGAAGCCAATTGTGATGATATTTCAGTGCCAGATTCTTTAGAGACAGCTGATTTGGTTGAGAGACATTCTTACCTAGAGGTAGAACACAAAATTTTTAATACTTTGAGTTTTTGTTTGTTTTGATGTATATTTCACCTATGTTGAAGTAAATATTTTCTCACAACAAACGTGACGGAATATATCTTTGCTAATATTTCTCAACATTTGTCGCACTCGTGTCGAATCAAATTCGATTGATATTCCAAACGTGACTAACATTCGTCTTTGATTCGAACGTTAAACTTAAATTTAATCAAGTTGGCTATCTTGTCAAATGCCAAATTATGTAACGGAGCATCGTATACTTCGGTCGATTTTGATTCGAACTTGATGCGTGGCTTCAAACTATGGTTATAACATGGATTTATCGTGGATTTAATTGATATCAATTGAACTGGACTCAACACAACTGCGACGTTTGGAGTTTAGCAAGAATCCGCCACTAGGTAACTGACTCATAAAGAACTAAACATGCTGAATTTTTGGCAAAAGTGTACAAATTGAATATTTGAAAATTGACCGAGAGAGTTAATTTAAATGATAAAAATCATTTTCGATAATCTATTTATATATAATATGTCTTTTGCATCATAGTATTGGCAGCATATCTCAACATAATTCAGTTCTCCTACATTAATGAATGTTTATGAATTTGGTGAATGTTTATGAATTTCAGCCAGGTTTTTGGAACACTGACATATTTTAAAATCATTATTTTGAATGCTTATTTTGATAGGAGTTAAATGTTTTGTATTCTTATGATCATAGATATATTACTGATTTATATTTGCTCTGTATTTTTACAATCATTGATAGATATATATTCATTGTTTTGCTTCACCAGGATATTCTGAATCGACTAAGTTCCTGCGAAGCCAGTGCAAAAGACATCGACAAGCTTGGAAAAGCTGCTGCAGACTCACTGACTCTTGACACAGGGGAACCAGAGGACATTGCGAGGGAAGTAAGGAACCGTAGAGTTTTTATTGCGCATGTCCGGCAATTAGGTCAAGAAAAAAAATCAAGAATTTATGGATTAATGGTGTTTTCTTGCAAGCAAAGGTTTGATGAACTGGACAAATTAATTGCCAACATCGAGAATGGAATCAAGGAAGAGAGTGTTGCAGATGTACACTCTGCGATTCTGAAGGTTAAAGATAATGAGGTAAAATTTGAAATTAATTTTGGCGTTGCAGAAAAATATTTGAATTTGTTTACTTCATTTAATGAGCGGACACAATAGCGACCAATCTGAAAAGCAACGAACTTTAACAAGGCGATCACATGAATTTTTTCAAGTTCGAAATTTCTCAAAGAAGCAAAGAAAAAATAATTTGGAGAAATGTCGCTCGAAAGTGATCACATGAAAAAATTTGATGATTTGATCAAGGATATATATATATATACCCAATTTAATAGGAGTCATTCGTAAACCGCTAGCGACCGCCACTTTTATATCTGTTTATTTTCTGAAATTATACATGTAGTCTATTTATTTGAAGTTATTTTTTGTTGAATTTTTAATTGTTAAGTTTTTTTTTGTGAAAATCGTCAATGACCAAGCGGTTTTTTTTCTTCAAAGACATCACAGCGGGAACTTAATGATATACAGAAAAATGGAACTGAATTTGCGACGCAAGTTAATGAAATAATGGAGTCTATTATGATTTTACGGCAAGATCAAGTTGACTTGAAGGCTAAGCATGAGAATTTTGATGTTCATTTATCAGATGTTTCCACGAGATTGAAGAGGCAAAACCAAAAGTTAGTTTTTTATTGTTTTTACTTAAAATTTATTTTTGTCTTCATTCTTGTTGTACACATACAATTGACATCCTCTATCTTGACTGCCTGTTATCTCGAACATTTGTTATTATGAACATGTTTTCATTTCCCCTTGCTAGAGCTAGGCTTTCTTATGAAATAGTGCCCGTTAATTTTAAAATTCTCTATCTCGAAGATATTTCAATTTCCCGTAAAGGTTTCAAAATTATTTGATTTATTCTTCAGAAATAATTATTTTGGACATCAATTTCGTTTGCTAAGCGCAAGGGAATTTTTTCTGCAGCTCAGAACATTGCTTTCTTGAAAAATGATATTATTCTTTTGATTTTAAAAATCAAATTCTTGGATCCTGTTCAGAAATTATTATTTTAGATGTTGATTGTTGATTGATATGAGCGAATATTTTGTTTTCTGATCGCCATGATATATTTTCATGCAGCTCGAAAACAGCTTTGTCAACAGTCGTAAAAGAGAAACTTCTCGAATTAAAAGAATGGTTGGAAATGATGGGGAAGAGACGAGACGGCGAAAATCAAATTGGACCGGACAGTATGACCATCAAAAAACAGATCACAGAAATGAACGTAAGTCTTTTCTTCTATTTTTCAGTCTACTTATGCTTTTGCAACTTATCGATTGCATTTTTCCAACCTTGTATTTGCGCTTGAAGTCGTTGTGAATCCAAACCTGCTTACTTTCAAAATTCTTTCAAAAGAAGGTCTAATCTATGATTTGTAATGAGGTTCGCAAAGAAAGTTATTTCTCGTACAAAATCATTTATTCGAGTTCACTTTCTAACCTTGTACTTGTTCTGAACCAGAACCTGACGATTGTATTAATACAAGCAATGTATAATAAACGATGTATCTACGTAAACAATGTCGACATAAACAAACAACATAAACAACATAAACGATAGGAACAATGCACGCATAACAGCATAGTGTAACCTTATTTATGTTTTTTCTTTTCAAATAATAGGTGGTGGAAAGCCAACTGAAAGAGAAGCGACTCATCCCTGACATTCACTTTGATGACGATTTAGCTATTAAATGTCTCGATCAGGAAACATTGAATGACCTAAAAGAATCAGATCACGATTGGCAACACCTTTCTGAATGGATTACACATAGGACGAAAGTACTTCATGCCACGCTAGAAGCATGGGATCATTTCCGCCAAGTCGAGGTTGAGTTGCTGGATTATTTGAGAGACAAAGAGAGGCAGATTAAGAACTGGGAGCTAATTAATCTTGAGGATGAGGAATCTGTTGCCGAAAGACTCTCGCTGCTCAGGGTATGTAAAATAACTGTTTTTTTTAGATACGATTGTCTATTGCTGGGATTCTTTCTGTTTTTATAGATTGTTTGTTTTCATACAATTATACAATTATACAATTATAGTTCTGTTGTTCTGTAATAATTTATTTTAAACACAACTGATTGAAAAATGTACTGGACTAAAACAGTTCCATTTGCGGCCATGGTACCCTACTACGAATAAACAAGAGCTTGCTCTAATTGTAATTTACTAAAAAATTGCTTAATTGTCTCTTGTAAGTTGCTTACTTCTATCCTATCTGAGAAGTGGAGTTGTCTAATTTTTAGACGACCTTCTTCACAATCTCAGTTGCTTAAAAAGCAGTTGCTTATCAATAAATAATCGTGTATTCTATAATATTTTTCTTTACTTACGTATTAATTATTTTTCATTGATTGTAGGCTATTCTTTCCGGTATGGAAGATCACAAAAATGACGTAGCTATGATGCAAAAAGCCGCTGATGAGGTCATTGATTTAATTGGAAATGAAACACCAATGTCAAATAATATAAAATCTCAAGTTGCTGATATTCACGATTGTTGGAATAACACTGTTAAACAAGTTATTGAAGCTATTAGCAAGGTATATTCGGTTTGTTTGTTTTGACCATTCCACGCCCGTATTTATTTAAAATAACCGGCAGATCCTATCTAAATTTTATTTTGCAGGGGGTAGCACACACAAACTAGCGTAATTTAAAAAAATGAACTTACGTTGAAACATCTGAAATCAATATAAAGTTATGTAAGCGTTTACCTCCTGAAACTGTTACGTTTTATATTGTTTAGCATTGGGTCATATGGCCCTTCCAGGGATGAGAAGGTTAAGAAAACTTGATATATAAATATATATTCTTTTTGGTTGGAATTATAACCTTATTGCAAAATGATTCAGTGCAACTTGACGTTATTGATTTTAAATTCTTTTTTCAGCTAAATTTTGCAAAAGAAAAACTGAAGAATATGGAAGATGGAATCAGTGAAGTTCAATCATGGCTTGATGATGCGAAATCAATTTTAAAATTTTACACTGAAGATATAAGTGAGGATGACATGCAAGATTTGAAGCCGAAAGTTGAGGTAAGCAAATTATTACTTTTTGGATGCATTGAAAATGGTGCCTCGGATTGTTACTGTTTACTCAAATGCGTGTATTCGTAGTTTGTTTAAATGTATTTTTCTTTATGCCTGGTAAAATTGATTTAAAGTGATGTATCTCACTTTGTTGCGTTGAATCTAAGATTTCTATTGTTTGAATTATGTTGATGTGATTGTGATACAAAGTTAGATTGAACTTTTGAATTTTTTTAAACTTTTTCATGTTAACGAGATAAGAAGTTAAGATAGTTTAACTGAAAAATGTACGGCCCATTGCTAACACTGATTCTTTGCGGCCATGACATTTACTTTCGTATGTTACGAATTGTCATACGAAAGTGCGCCAACTTACCAGAATAAGGTCAGTTGAATGCATCGAAGGACTATAATAGAGCGTAAGATTTTATTGCGGACACAGAATTTTTCTCTGGGAAGAAAAAGAATTAAGCAGCAATTATTGAACCGAGGCTGTAAGAGTTCTATTATCGAAGTTCGAATGTGTCATTGTTTGAAGTTCGAATTACGATTACGAGGCGGAAAATCGAAATTCAGAAAGTTTCTTTGATTTTTATGAGTCGTAATATAGACTTGTATAGTTACGACAATTGTAATAAGTCTAGTTTAATGGCCGTCGATGAATATAAATATTTTGTTTACCTTTAAAATCGTTTACTTTTGCAGGAAAAATTCAGCGAAAAAGACTCGAAACACAGTACACTGCAAAAAGTAAACTCACTCAGTCGAGAGCTACTAGATGACATTGATGGACCATCTCATGACGTCATTGATGCTCATTTGAAAAATTTGAACAAAGACTGGAGCGAGGTAACGACTGACTTAAGTAAGAAAAAGGATTTGAAAAAGAGGCCGTGCTGCTGGTGGTGCTACAGGAGATGGTTTCTAAAATATGGTTATTACAATTAATACGTTTTAATTTTTTGCAAGTTAATTTTGCAAGTAATTTCAGGCATCGTTTATATTATTCGCATATATGATATTTTCGTATTTATTCCTATGAATGTATATTTTTATTTCCAAATAGTTCAGGTTGAGTTTTATCATTTAACTTGCATGTTGTTTAGTTAAAAACGCCGCCAAATTTTGGTGGAACGAAAATGAAAGATACCTATTATTGGAAACAAAATAGCTGGTTTGTCTTCCAGTTTGATTAAGAGATATTTATCATAGAAAACATAAGTTACTCTGGATGCAAGATATTACAAATTTTAAATTTTAAGCAAGAATTGTTTCGTTGAAGGAGATTTACAATTGAATCTGAAATATTTCAGGGCAAGGGGCAGAATCCAGAAAATTAGGGCAAAATAATGTAAAACTGAAAAAATTCAACTATTTGCTTAAGGGCAATGGGAGCAAGGCATCGCTGAATACAGCCTATGAGAGGTCTGTGTTTCATTAGCCATCTGATTCACCATTTTTTATGCTATTAGCTTGTATTTTACTGTAAACAAACTCTTTGCTCAATCAAATATAAAATTTCAGCATCATAACAATCGAATCTGTACTTTTTGAAACTAAAAGAAAAATTAAGGGACTTATACGTCATCTGTAAAATGTTTATTTCCCATCATTTGTTTTTGAAATGGTTGTATTTTTATAGCGTTTTTTTAATTTACTTTACGAACATATTATAACACTCTTCGCTGTAAAAGGTTTATTTATAATTGTTTTTACAATATACTATTTAACTTTTGTAGTTTTTAGAACAAAATGTAAATTTGGTAAATGTTGAAGCCGTATATTCTGTTGGCAGTTGCTTGCTTTTAACAAACACGGTTACGTAGGAACATGGGGGCTAGAGGGGGCGTGGCCCCTCCACTTTTTGGTAATTTGAACTTTTTTGATAAAGCTCACCTAAAGGTACCCCAGTATAGGGGTTACCATGTATCCCTTTTCTTCTTGGCCCTCCCATTTCCGAGTTAATTCCTACGTCTCTGAACGAACAACACTTTTCTCTGAAAATTCGTGAAGATAGGCTTTTTGCAGTTTTTGTTTTCACTTTGTGTTTAAAATTTATTTTCCAATAATCTCAAAGAAAAAGTTAAACTATTTGTTTGATATTTCGTTAATGATATTTGTTAAAAGCAAGATTTTTGATGCTGCTATTGTCAGCATATTTATACGGTTTCAAATTTTAGCTAAAATGATTTTAATTCACGTTGCTCAATTTTAGCTTGCTCAGTGCCTTCATTATTTTACTTCAAAAGGGGCATGTTTACAGTTCACAACGAATTTTAAATCCAACACAATGTGCTGTTCAAGTTTCATCAAGTAGGGAGTTGTACATACAATCCTACCTAATTACAGAAGTCAATATGAATTGCTGTCTGTATTTACGCCCTGAAAAAACCGCGTTTTACGTTGTTTAGTGGTATAGGCCATATGGTCCTTGCTTGGCTGTGAAAGAGTTCAACACATCCAACATGATTGAGGGTACTGAGCATTAGTTGTCTATATTTGGTTAGAATTTTATTGGGATAAACTGATTACATTAGCATAGTGGTAGGATTAGGGTTAAAGTGGAGTTTGTTGTTAAAGTCTAAATGTAGAATTGAAGTAAAGTAAAGTTTTTATCATGTTTGAAGCCCTTTACAGGAGAAATTTCGTCTTCCGGTAAGTCCTCTTCAAGGGGGCATCAACTAATTTGACTATTTTTTACCCCCGCACTTTTTCTTTGTACGGATTGAAAAACTTACAATAAAAATGGGTGTACGTTTTTGGTCTACCCCTTCCTCCGCAATGCGCAACTGCGCACGTACTTTATTGATGCCCACTAAACGGAAAGGAAAATAATAAAACATTTGAATAACATAGCGTTATGAGTTTTTTATTGCGGGACGCAGTTTTTCATGAAAGGACAACTTCTGTCTGTATAAGGTACGGTATTTTGTGATATTATTTACAATGAGAATATTTTATTAAAGAAGACAACTTTTTATCATTGCTTTTATTCTTCAGTAAATTGATTGAGGCCAAGATTATTGGAGGAAATACTTTTGTGATTTTGTTTCTCGTGCAAAATTTGTGGACATCGTTGTTTCTTTTTATTTTTAAAACTAAGGCTCATGCCCCGTCACGGGACCGACAGCTAACTGCCATTGGGTCCGGAGATTAGGTCCCTCGTTTTTAGTGAAATACTCCATTTTTTCGAAGTGCTCTATCCCTACTGAGGATTAACAGTGACCTTAGGGGCCCCGTCTGGGATCCGGAACACCACTGCCGGCTGCCTTCTGGTTGTTTTTTTAACATTCGTTTCATTCAGGGGGGGGGGGGGGGGGAGTCAAAAGTCGAGTGTGTAATTATTAATATTGTTTTCAATTTGCAGTCACTAGAATGTCTGTACTGGCCTCTTTAAACTTTATTTCTGGAACATCTAGAAGATAGAATGTTATCATACTTTTAATAGAAATAACACTATTATTAATGATTGCACATTGACTGATGTTTCATTTATTTTAGTGATATTACAAAAAATATGGTTTTACCCAGAGGCGCAGGAACCGGGGGGGGCACAAATGTGCCCCCCTACATTTTGCAAACATGAAAAATTGAAAAGTGCACCTTTTTTACTCCGATAAAATTGAAATATGCCCTTCTTTAATCACGAAAATGTGCCACTATTAGTCCCGAAATAATAGATTAAAGGGCCTTTTTTCTGGAAGATTAATAAAAAAAATCGCACTTTTACAATTTTGAAAAAAATTTGTTACAAGAAAGTACCTTTTTAAATGTTGAAAAAATTAACAAAAAAGTTCTTTCTCAATAAATGCCCTTACTTTATTACAAAAAGTTAATAGAAGAATAAAAATGCTAATAGGAGAATAAAAATGCCGTTAAAAAACTGTTGTCTGTGGTCAATGAGTAGATGGAGTCTTTGGTCAATGCGTACATAAAGTCTTCAGCTATTTCAGATGGAGCACGGAGAAGGCTTGATCGATTTTTTGCAGTACTTGATAATGCTCAGAATTTCAATTTTCTAATTTTTCGAAATAGGTTGAAAAAATTTAGGGAAAGGAAAAATTTATATTTCTTTCGGAATAATTTCTTTATTAATTTTTAGCAAGTTTCGCGTTATTTCTCCATCCATCTTAGATATATGTACGCCATGATAAAACTTACTTTCTGTTGATTCGGTTTTTAAATGCTGAGACCACAGACAGTTGTTAAAATACTGCTTAAGATCGTTGATTTTCAAAAACTTCATGACATATTAAAATGCCAAAAGGGCCATTTCCAGCCTTCTCCGAGAGTCTAAGGGCGTGGTTATACAAAAGTTTCCTGGGGGAAGACCTCCAGACCCCGTCAGTACTTTTCCACCTCAGTTTTTAGGGCTGGTGACACCACTGATTGGAGATAGCAGACAGTATTATATCATGATTATATCGAGAAAGAAACCTAACGAGGGGGGGGGGGTAGAAATTCAAATGTTTGGAATATTAACGGGCAGTAGAGATAGCAGATGTAAATTTTATATATAATTTTATAGGTTTTCACCAATCAGAAAAGCAATTTAAATTTCTTTTAAGGGAATGTTTAGAGCAAAACTGGTCAATATCAAGCAGCAATTTTTAGGAGTAGCTAGCTTGTATTTTTTAACGTGAGCTATTTGTTAGCTTC